>JAAOIU010128603.1:2962-13869 GCA_018107765.1 Hypogeococcus pungens | reverse complement strand
TTTTTTTGAAAAATTACACTTTTTCAAAAACAGTTCTTTTATTTTTTGAAAAACAAAATTTTAATCAATCTTCAAGCAATATTCTTGATGTTTTTTGGGAAACAATTTCTACTTTTTTCCAAAAGCAGATTTTTTAATTTTTTGAAGAAAGAAACTGTTTGCTTGTGATTTTTTCCAATTTTTTGTAATTATTTCTGGAAAGCAATTTTTTGAGAAGTTTTTAGTGAACACTTTAATCTTCTTTTCAATAAGTATGTGTTTTTGATTTTTTTTTCTCGAAAATAATCTTTTACAATTTTTGTCGAAAACTGTCAACAAAAAAAATCGAAGAAATACTTTGATATTTAAAAAAAATATTAATATAGTTTTGTACTCACATTCTTAAAATTTCCATCTCAAAAACAATTTTTCAATTTTTGAAAACAATGGGTGTTCAAAACTTCCATTATTTTTTTTTTCAGAATTTCTTTTAGAATCACTTCTATTTTTTTTAAAAATCATTTTAAAATGCTTTTCAATATTTTTTAAAAAGTTAGTTTTTCAAAAATTAGCAATTGTAAAGTTTTCTTCAAACACAACTTCAATTTTTTTTTAGCAAAACCACGTTTATTATGATTTGAGAACAATTTTTTCAATTTTATTCAAAATAGTTTTTTCTCAAACCCCTCCCCGGGTAAAATACCCTAACAATTCAACCTCATTTTTGAATTTTGTGGCGAACTACTACTCCAAATGTCTGATTTTTTTTTTTTTTAATAGAAATTCGTGTCATTTCACTAAACTTTCGTAGATTTTATTCGAATCCAAACATTTTCCATACCTTGACTTTCCACGAATGTATAGCTTCGAAGGACCCTCTATCGGTGGAGGAGAAAGCTAACACGCAAGCTTGAGCACCACGATAGTAGGCTTTGGTAATAGCGTCGAATTCTTCTTGACCAGCGGTATCCCACAACATTAATCTGACATCTTCACCTTCGTATCTACCGCAAACAAATGGAGCGAAAATTAGCTCGTAATTGCAGAATACGAACGTACTTAGAAAAATAATGCAGAATGACGATGTGTCAAATATGTACACCTTTCGATCATCGCACACATACGTACTGTATCTGACGTTCTAAAAAGTCGACTCCTATGGTTTTTTTGTATTCTCGAGTGAACGTTCCTCGACAGTAACGTTGTATCATGCTTGACTTTCCCACTGCTCCGTTACCCACAATCACTACCTGAAAACATAAGTAGAAGAATCGCTTTATTTACACATTCTTTGTATGTATTCGTATTCCAGTACTAAAAATAGGCTTTTGCCATTCATCAATCGTAAAGAAGAATTAATTATACGGCCGTAAAATCGCACCTAATCTTAGCCATATGTGCATACAAACACGAAACCGATCTTACGTCATAGTAACACGAACTCGCAACGTTACCGACGTCGTATCGGTCATTCAAAAGTCAAGTTCAACTTTACAATTTCATTGATTAAAATGAAATACGCTCAAGGTCAAGTGTAATTTGACGCCAGCAATTCAAAAACGCCAACCGTGTTGACGGTTCTTTTTTTAAAGCGTCGATTTGTTTGTATTTGAAAAACAAACAATGCGAGCGAAAATCAATTTTAAACTGTATGATTCATCTTTTTGCTTATCGTTACGTTTAAATTTAACCCAATTCAGCCAGCAAACGCTATCTTTGACCCATTGCACGAAGTAGAAGGAATTTTCAAAAAAATCGAGCTTAGATAGCATTTTGAAATTTTACAATTGCAATAGGGTGATGCAAGAGGGAGCTGAATAAGACATATTTTTCTAATCCTGAAAAGTTTCCGCAGTTGTAAAAAAAAAAATCAAATCGAAACCTAATGACCTGAATTTACACACATCAGACAACAACAACGTTGACATTAAATTACGTGTTTAGACGTCGGTCGGATTCGCAAATACTCATATGCCTATTAAAGGAAACTAACGAATGGAAAACTACACACAGAGTCACAAACTATGAATTATAATGAAACGTGGAAAAAAATCAACGTCAACATCATGTACTCTTGTTATGTATATTACAGGTATCCGCAGACGTCCAGTACATTTCCACCAGATTGTATCACCTCAGACGATAACATAGGTATTTAAAGACGTCGCCAATGGTAATAGAAAACTGGCCGTTATACGAGAAGCAGCCCGAGGAATACACGGAAGAGTACCACAATGAAACATGAAGAAGATAGCTACATCGTACGTGCTTCGTGATAAGTCCAAATACCAGCTTTAATTAGCTACTACGTCTTGAAACAACGAATCGAAATTCTATTTTAATCGGAATCACGCGAAACTGCGAAAGGAAAGCAAATATAAGATAATCAAACGTTAGCTGGCCAATGAAAGTTGCACATGAATCCGAATATGTACGTAAGGTAGTTACTGCTGGTATTCGCCGGTCGATTGATTATTTACGATCAATGCAATCAATCATGGTCGTTTATTGAAATAGAAAGGAGGTACGTGGGAAGCTGATTGGAAAGTCTCAATTATTATTAAGTTCACAACATTACGTACGAATCGATGTGAACTGGACGTAATACATTAGATTCATAAATTAGGAGCATATCATAAATCTGTTTTACATTTACCCAGATATGTATGTAATTTAGCACATAAAAACGTAAACAAATTTCTTATTTTTGGAACAAAAAGCAAAAACATTCTCGCGTTCAAACTATAGGAACCTGGCAAAATATGGCATGAGCATGGCAAAATATCTGTTACCGTTTTCGGGGGAAAATCCTTGTTTATGAATGGTGGTGTTCAGAATCATCACACGATGACTTAACCAATCAGAATAGAGAGCTTGAAAAATCCCCGAAACCGATAACAGAAAAATGTAAACAGAGCCAACGCCATAGTATGCCATGTTCCTATAGGTACAAAGGTAATTTAATGGCCAACCTGAAAGTCGTATATCTATAAACAGCATGGCCGAAAACAAGTTGGCATATTTTATCCAATTTGTTGGTCTATATAAATGTCACTCGGACGCGCAGTTTTAACCGCTAGGTCCATTTTCACGATTACAAACGTCAATAAAATAGACGCACTAATCGCGTTGGAAAAATACGACAGATGAAAAGTGATGAAAAATATACCGCGTCAAGTAGTTTAACCAGCTTTATAATTACAATATTCAATAAGTTCGTCGACCGGTTAACCATGCGAAAACCAAAGTGGCTACTTGGCAGTCGACAAATGAAATAAAAATAAATTGTGAATCACAAACATACGCGAGAGTACCTAACGTCGGAATACATAAAATCTGGATTTCAAATACCTATAGGTACGTCCGTACATCTACCACGATGTCTCGTCGAGGAATAAGAAAAATTTTAAATATTACAGCGGATCGATGGAAGAATGTCCCAATCGTGATATCATACCACTGATAAGCGACTAAATACCAAAGTATCGGATTCCAAACGACAGAACGATCAAGATGTGAGTACTTTCTTACGAGCTGAGCAAAAGGACGATGAATTCGTCATAAAGAACGATAATTTGTTTACATACAAAACGTAGTACGTACGAGTTTCGGCGTTTATTTAAACGATCAGCAAATTGCGTAGCCATCGCCCCGGGATGGTGGAATATTGGAGCCGAAAAACATTCATGCTTTAAATTACCTACCATAATTCAAAAGTCAATCGTCAGTTTACACGTTCTCGTTTAGAAAAGGTTAAACCCTAAGCAGTTACCATGCAATAAAGTAAACATTCATCATAATGCTTTAATCTACCTCGCTTGACGCCGGCATATACATACATATCTACTTATAACGCTCCGACGATACCGCACGTACCTCATCAACGTAATCAGCCGAGAAATGCATAAGCGATGCATCAACCATGACCATAAAACATGAATTGGAGTACGATTCTTCTCAGTTTCATTGTTTCATCGTCTCCTGTATTTCAAACTAGAGGCATAATTAGGCTGTAGTATGAATTGACTATCAATCGAATGAACCTATTCATCTGTTTAGAAAAGGTATCGAAGAAACGATACACTCAACACAATGCCATTCGGCTACCTATGCTGCTTTCGATACACATATGGTACGAACAATACAGCTGATGGTTTTGTGGTTAAACCCATGCTATAATTTAATAAACAGGCGAATTAGGTATGATATGGTACGATATTTGAACTGATAAACTCGATATGTATGGCAAAAATAACTTGGTCCAGAACTGATACATATAACGGCTCGAGTGCACTATTCGTCTGTATTATGTATGTATTCGCGGAATGTGGAATAATAAAATATAAATTCAGACTCGAATCGAATGTGTTAGTTTCCTCGTACCTACGTGTTTGTAGTAACATTTCATATTGGCCATAACGTAGCTACGTATATAACACGTATCTTTAACTTATAGAATCTACCTAATGTAAGTAAAATTCTTGGTACATCGAGTACTTACTTTTATCGCAATTTCCAAGTCTTCTTCTCTCATTTTCAGGCCTCATTGAAATTATTCTTCGGTTTATTCTCCCAAACAGAAATGCCAGTCGGTTGGGTAAAGCTATAAAAAACGCAACACGTCGTTTGTACAACACGAATCGAATCAAAATGTATATTAATTAACGACATTGATAGGTCCATTTCTTCGGAATTTGTTTACTGTCAAAGGTCATTAGACATTAGACAACGAAGTAGTTCTGGTTGAAGAAGTACTTGGATATTTATATTTTTTATCAATTTAACATGGGAACTTCATTAGTTTTGAATCAGTGTTGACAATTATACTTAATTAGCAACAAAATTGCATTGTGTAATATTGACCATTGAAAAACCAACAAGAAAATCGTTTTTCTAAACTAATTAATTTCGTCGAATTTAATCTCAAACGCTACGAGTAAACCATTCGCAACTCCTAGTCCTACTTACGTTAGTACCTACGATTCAAACGAAGCGACGAAATCCAACATCACGTATCAAAATACGAACCTAGATACCTAATAAACGTTTCAAACAATAGGTATCTAATAATTTCAATTAACGAACAATAAAATATGATAGTCATAAAAAAATTACATAACGAAGAATAAAGCTTGCACTGACTGGACTTTCTATGGAACTCATTTCATATACGTTGCATAATATCAACCACATGGTGAAACAATTCCAGTATTCTTATCATCTCAATTTAGTGTACGACATCAGTCCTACCATTTTCATGTTAACATGTTATTGTAAGGTACTTCAAAATTGTAAAATTATACTTCTCGACATTCGTATTCTAACCTTAGCGGTATCAGATTTGGCTACCTGAACGCCCGGTGAGCAAGACTACATAACTGTTTAGAGAATTATAAAACGCACGACGCCGGAAATGGTTATTTCAGCGGCGTACTGACTTTAAAGATAAGTTCAGCTCTTCATGATCATTGGTAAGTACGTTAATTAAAATGAGAAACGAACACTCCTATATTACTAGGCACATATTTCCTCGCCGATTATATTCCCGGTCTTGAAAAAAAGTACACCCTCTTTAGAAGACGACTGACCAGTTCTGTTCTCGTCGTTCGAAAGCAAAAACATACAACAGAAGAAATACAACACCACTCGGTCTTAGAAACAGATCACCCTAACTCGATAATGGGCTCGAAACTAACCACTCAGATTAATTTTACGCGATGAAACTCACCTCTTGGGAAAAATTCACATCCAAGCACCACTTCACAACACAAATTCACTATTTCGAAACAACAAAAAAAAAAACTCTTCGACACGCGCAACCTCCAACGCACTCGTTCGAATTTAAACAATGCACTAGACAACAGAAACAGATTGTTAGCCTGCACCAGGTAACACAAGTAAATGTAAATTTACATACCTGATGCGGCAATGTTGCCAACTTGAGTAATTTCTCCTTCAATTCAGTTACTTAGGTTTTACTAAGAGTTAACATTGTATTTCACCGGCACCTTGAGCTGAAGTTGTCGTCATCTGGGGCGCAATGACCACTGGCCAAAGGTACAAGTACAACAGAGGTATAAGGTGAAGAACAAGTGGTGGGAAGTTGATTAGCTGCCGTCGTCGCCATTGGTACGTGCTGTGAGAGTAGAAAATATGCAGGTGGAAGGATTCAACGGATTGCCAGGCCGTTTTGGGTCAGCAGCTGATCATACCTCAATGTACGATGAGACGTATAGCGGTAGTTTTGAAGGTGATACATTACGTTGGGTGAAAAGGAACCAAAAAAATATGAAACACCACTTGCAACGACGCTGAATAACAAACCTTGATCACAAACTGGAAGAATTTTTAAAAACGTAACTTCCTATTAAAAATTACCTCTATTTACTTCATGGAATGCCGGGAGTTTATCAAACGCTGCCATATCGCAGACTTCAATTCGACATCGCCACAGCTTTACGATACTATATAGACTAGTAGCGGTACTAACTAGGTGTCTATCAATGGCAACAATTCTACGAAAATAACGACTAATTAAGAATAAAAACATCGAAGTATTATTTAAATTCGAAATAAAGTACACCTACAAGCAAAGCTTACATACTACTTACTCAATTACTTATTCAAACCATGAAACAAATGACCTCTTCAAGAGATTTGATAAATTTATCAGATTAAATTTGATTAAATTCGACTTAGAAGTGGAATTTTCGAAAAAAAGGTTGCACTAATTCTATTCAAAAATTATTATTCCTTTTCTAGAATTAAGTAGAAACAATTTTTTTCTCATGCAAATACGAAAAGTAGTGTTTTTATTTATAAAAATTTCGCGATAATTTTAGAACACTCGATATCACACTATGGAATTAAGGTTACAACTCACGTAAGTGAACTTTTCATTCATTTTGCACTTATTTTCATTAATACGAGAAACTCACAACCGGGGTTATTTTTCCACAGATGTAGACATTTAATACCTTTGATAATAACACTTTGCCAATGTAGAAACGTACCTGAATCGTCGACTCCTGCCTTGGGCAAAGTTTACATGGATCCGGATTCGATCATATATCCGAAAGGAAATCACACAGCGACAGTTATTTTTTTGCATTCGTTGGGTAAATCTAAAACAAACAAGTGAGCAAATAGTAAATGAGAAAAAAGACTAATTATTTCGAATTTTCATCAGGAGAAGTAGGTACAACAATGATGGACCTGTTGAAATACGAAAAAGAAGATTTCGAATTCACAAACATTAAAGTGCTGTTCCCTACAGCTCCTTGCTTGCCATATACTCCTCTCGGGGGGGATGTAATACCACGTAAATCATTATAAACGATAGCAGAAGCACGGCTTTAGATTTAATATCTAATATATGTAAATTTAACGTTTGGTAGATGAGATACACCTGGTTCGACGTAACCGAAGAAAGTTACAGGAGTAAAGAATTACTCACGTCGTTCGAGCACGCTTATGAAGATTTAAGAGATATCATTGAGAAAGAAGTAGAAGCTGGAATTCCTCTCAATAAAATAGTTATTGGTAAATTTTCTGGTTGAAATCATAATTGCTACTTTACTGACATTCACTTACGAACCTTTTTTCTATCGTAGGAGGGTATATGGAAGGAGGAACGATGGCACTACATATGGCTTTCAGAGTAATACCAGAACTAGCCGGTGTATTCGCTTTAACTTCGTATCTACACAGGAATTCCGTTGTTATGAAGGTTCATTAATCTCGAAATTATCACGTTGTGGTACAAAAAAAGAACCTAGTTATTTCAATACTAATATACTCAATTACAGTTGTTAAGAGAGAACCCTCCTCCAAATTTACCCATGTTATTATGGACACATGGTACGTGCGATGCGTCATTTCAGTATGCCAAAGATTTGTTCGACGACCTTATGGAATTGGGAGTCCCCGGACAATTTTTCGAACAACCAAATATAATAGGAAAATTGAATCCTGGGCAGTTGGAAATACTTCACGGATGGTTATCCGGCATACTAGAAGTTCTTTGAGGTGCTGTTCGAGTATTAAAGTGCATTCAGAGCCGATTAAAAGATTTCAATCTCTTTGCTTAAAAATACTCGCAGCATTTTTTTTTTGTAATAAAACGGAAAATTTTAGTACACACGTTAATTGAAAGATTTCCACTAAAAATCCACGAAAATTGCACCTTTTCATAATTTTGTTCTGAAGGTAAGCTCTAAGCATGTAAGCAGACAAAAAATACCTAATTCAAACAAATTTGAAAAAATTCAAAAATGAGGGCAGGTAAATGCAAAGTAGAAGTTAACAAAATTTGCAATTTCATCGACCCTGAAAACTTGCTCAACTGGTAACACTGATTGTGTGAACCCGTCTCCACCAATACTCCTATCTTCTTTTTGATAACAATTCCGGAATCAGTCTTTTTTCCGATACGGAAATTAAAGATTCAAGACCGACTACAACGAATTGCGATATCATCGCATCATGCAATCGCTGAAATGACCACTTAATCGACGTTGTCGTTAAAATCGTGATGTATCCGGCCATGGGACGAATTATTCACAACTTGGTAATGCGATAATACTCGCGCCGTTCCAATGCTATTGAGGAGTTCAAGCGTTGACCATGTTCAAGATTATTCCACACGATCTATTTCCATCAAAATGGAGCGGTTTAATTTTCCTTATGTATATGTTCCTATTCATCTGCCAAGGTATGTACTTTCCTTGATAAATTCTCTAGTGTTGCATTCAAATCCGAACGTCCTAAAGTTCACTATTGTTTTACAGGATTACTTGTAACGTCGTCTCAAGAATCGAATAACAGTTATCTATACAACACAGTGGTTGTCGTTTTGCTCACCGAATTGACGAAGCTGATCATTTGTTTGGTGGTTTATACCTGGAGGTAAATCAATTAAAATTCAATAATCGAATGTTAGATTAGCTCGAATTCGACGAATGTTTTTTCTTTCAGAAATGGATCATTACTTACTATTTTCAAACAAGCAATAATACATATCAAACGTAAGTACTTTTTATATCACTTCGATGCTTACAAATGTTTTGTACACTACTAATCGAGCATTTGCGATAAAATTCTAGTGCTATGGTTGTATTTCATTCCTTCTCTATTATACTGTTTCTATAACAATCTCTCATTCGTTAATTTGCTCAACTACG
The DNA here is from genome assembly GCA_018107765.1 of Hypogeococcus pungens. Taxonomy (NCBI): domain Eukaryota; kingdom Metazoa; phylum Arthropoda; class Insecta; order Hemiptera; family Pseudococcidae; genus Hypogeococcus; species Hypogeococcus pungens. The sequence goes on along the minus strand of JAAOIU010128603.1, from coordinate 4,708 downwards.
ATCCATCTACGTACTCGATCCTGCTTCAGCTGCGAGTTGTCATTACAGGAATCTTATTTCAAGTAAGTGCCCGTCACGTAAACTTTTATATTTCACTATTCGAATTTTAACGAATAATTCATTATCGTAGATGCTTTTCAAAAAAATTCTCACTAAAACTCAATGGCTCTCTCTGATACTGCTGACTTTGGGCTGCATGATGAAAAACGTGGATCTCGATTTCCAAAACAGTATCGTTCTTCCATTGCAGACCAATGGAGATGTAACAATACTTACCAAAAAAGACGGAATGGGATTCAATTCGGGAACACTTTTAATACTAATACAAGTAAAGATATTTCGCTAAATTGCGTTACCCTTCCGCAGCACATTTTTTTTTTTTTTAGCCAATCGCTGTTTAATTTTTTCGTCTAGGTACTTTGTTCTTGCTTGGCCGGTGTTTACATTGAATTTTTACTCAAACGAGATGGTTTACATGTCGACATTTTCGTTCAAAATGCATTTCTGTACGTCGACTCAATTGTTTGCAATTTACTGGTGTTATTGTGGCAGTGGGACGTGACTGTATTTTCTCAGCAATCTTTTCAACATATTTTTAATTTAAAAGTTAGTATAGTAAGGTACGGTGCCAGTGGTTGAATGGCATCCAGTGGTTGAGTATTACGAACTCAAGCGCCGCTAATTAAGACTCGAAAAATTAGTTGACTAAGTAAGTCCTATTCAACCACTGGCACAGTACCTTAGGTTATCATTTTATCAATATTAAGTGCATTCGTCGGAATTTTCAATTCGTAAAATTTTATTTTTTTTTTCGAAACATTTACCTTCAAAATTGATAATGCAATTGAAGTGGAAAAAACTAATTAAGTATCAGTTTTAAAAACATATCAAACCTGCCATTCATTCATCATAAGTTCTCTTATCGCTACATACTACGTCGGTTTTGTGTTCCTGCAATATAGATTACATAATTCGATAGAGTTCTTTTATCGATGACATTTTTCCAACAATCATAACTACCGAATATGAAATGAGACTATTATCGACCACACGTGTTCAACTTATCTTCATTTTATCTTCTTCCAGGTACTGTTAGTAATCTTGAACAACGCCGCTGTCGGTATCGTAGCGAGTTTTTTCCTGAAATACCTTAACTCGATACTAAAAACAGTAGCCTCAGCTCTGGAGCTGGTATTCATAGCTATCCTAACGTGGATCATTTTCGACGTACCGATCAAAAACAACGCTGCGTTGTCCATAATCGTAATAATCCTATCGATTATCTTGTACTCTAAGAATCCGGTTCAGAATCCTGCACCCGGTGATGCGATGAAACATAAAGAAGGTTCCGTTGACGTTTAATAAGAATAAAAACCAAGTGTTCAATCAACTTCGTTACCATTCGGAACGAAGCTAAATCCTACTTAGATGTGGAGAATTGAAAAAACTAGTCGTCGATATGATAATCTTGAACCAAAATATGTAGTCTTATCGTATTAAGGTTTAAATTTTTAATTATTAAGCACCCTAGGTGAAGTATTACGTAATACCACGAGACTTAGGAGAATTATTTTTGTAATGCTGTGATCTTAATTATTGTGTTTTGTATGTTTTTCTATACTCAGTTTTACTCGCGTGATTTTTCTTATGCCAAATATTGCTTCTTTTTAAGTTCGTTTTTTTTTTTTTTTTTTTTTTTTTTTTTTTTTTTTTTTTTTTTTTTATTTATTTTTTTTTTTTTTTTTT
>JAAOIU010128569.1:0-12230 GCA_018107765.1 Hypogeococcus pungens | reverse complement strand
GTTTTGACTTTTGACGCAAAGCTATGGAAACCTTTGTTGATTACTGGCTCTTTACTTACAGGTATTAAAATTCCGCTCATCAAATGGAATGTAAATAATAAAATACCCCACTGTTTGACCGCAGTAAGTCTTAAAGCAATTCATCACTTCTTTTCTGCGGTGAAAACTCGTTCCCATTTTGCTCCCTCTCAACGCAAAGACAAACCGCGCGCTTTTGAGAACAACTCGTAATGAATAATGAAATTTAATTTGAATTACTCTCTTAAGCGTGCGCAACAGTCAACTAAGTAATTCATCTCGTGTGTCACAGTTCGCTCTCGCTCTTCGCCCCCTCCCCCTCCAAAGGTTGATGTTCTTCTATCTCTCGCTCGAAAAACACAACGACTCGAGTACACATTAAAAACGCACAAAACCAATGAAAACGGAAATTTCCATTAGTTCGAAAGTAGTATGCCGCGAGGTACCTCGATCTCACTCTTTCGCCCACGCAAACTCGTATAATTATTGTTTTTCCTTTATCTAATGTTCCGCATATCGTACCCTTACTATGAACTACCAAGCAAACGGAAGGGGATACAACGAGGCATCGTTATTAAATCGTATTTAGCGCCGGGTGGAAAGTTTTTGAAAAATTTGTTTCTTCGGCGAGGGAAACCTCATCAGCGGTTTATTTAGCTCGATGCGAAATCTAGGAAGATATTTGATCGGCGATTAAAAATAATACCCTGTTAGTTAATTAGGTTAACGAGTTGGTTTATTAATATGGAAAAATACGAACACGTAGGCATGTACGATAAACGCAATTTTTATCGAAGGCCTAGATCTACACGTGTATAAAGAATATATATATTTTTTTAAATGATATGATTTTCGATGTCCTAAAANAATTTCCATTTTAGGAATTAACGAGCGGTTGGATAATAACGATTAAGTACATTTAATGAAATGTACGATTGTACGTTGAATGAAAGTGTTTGCGTGTAATTTTTTTACGCAAATAGAATATGTTATCAGCTCGGGTGACCTTTTTATCGGTGAATACACTTGTTTGTGTATAAAATTTACGAATGCTCATCGTTTCGTATTGGTGAAGAAATTTTGGTGATCAGGCAATCGTAATGTATCTTGTTCGAGAGGCTGCTTCATGAATGGAAACGAAGAGGTGCCAGAAAGGAGTTTCAGTTCCATTTTACCAATTGTTGTTTTTTAAATAATGTTTTTACAGCGAAAAAACTGTAAATTTTCAAGATCTTATCGTTCATCTTAGTCAACGAATTATTTTTTTGTATTTAGTACCATGTACGTAATAGTATTTACGTGATTTTTTATTTTGAAAACGATTATTACACTGTGACGAATTGATAAATTACGTATTATAATGCTGTCTCAGCTACATTATCCTGTAATCCGAAAATTTTTCCGTTTTTGAAAATATTCGATAAATTACGAAAATTTATTACCTCATTTGGAGAATTTTCAAGTCTTTTACTTACCTGCTTAGGAAAATAATTTTTAAAAAACAATGCGTATTAATCGCATTTCATTAACGAAGAAAAAAAAATTGAAATTGAAAGCGAAAAACAAAGTCATTCTTTAGAATTTCATTCGCTTTATATTCCAAAAAAAAGTGCTTAATTTTTGAGCGCACGACCGAGGGAATTAAATGTTCAAGGTTGCTTAGATACTGTTTTTCATGTTTACTTTAGTGGAATACGCAACTAACGTTTCTGCGATACGATTTTTCCTCGAGGTCTCGGAATTGAAAATGTGTTTTTTCAAAGGTTATTGTTCACAAAGGGAAAGGAGGGTATCGCTCAAATCGCAGTGCGCAACTTCTGCTGAGTGTCTTGGTAGGTCATACTGAACAAAAGGTCAGCTTTTCAGTAACTTTCTCAATACTTACTTATGTCATTCTTGGATGATCTGGCCCACCTATAGAGTGGCTCTTGTGAAAATTGATTAATTTTTTCGCTTTCCCCCCCACCTTCACGTTAGATTGGCACCTTCTTACGGGAAAAAATTCGCTGAAATTTTATTGCTCGTCGTTGCTCAATCGACTGAGTTCGAAGGAATCTCAGCGATTCGCACGACTTCGCAATTACTTCTCACGAGACCCCGATGAGAAAAATGAATTGTTCGCGATGAAAACCCCCAATTGCCGAGATGAAAATCATCATAAATTCATAACGTTTGGAGCATGTTTGCGAAAAATAAATTTGTGTGGATTGGAATTTTGGTTTTTGGATGTTAGCCCAAGACTGCTGAACCGAAACGTTTCGGTATCGGTTTCAGTTTTGGTATTTCGGTACTGATTTCGGTTTGATATCGGTTTTGGTAATATTGGTTTCGGTTTCAGTATGCACGCTTCGGTATCGGTGTCGATTTCGGTATTTTTGGTTTTTAATTTTTGTAATTAGAAAAGAAAAACATTACTTGATTCATTTTATGATCTTTGATTGACTGCTCATGATGTGCATTTTGTTGGTAGTATATCCAAAAACATTATCAGTTTCTCGCCAGTGTTGGTGGAAATTCGGTTGCTCGATCGACATGTTTCGAAGATCTTTGTGCTGAGAGGGCAAATATAAACCGATCGAGCTGAAATTTTTTGCGGTCTGTTTTTTCATGTAATGGCACCAGTTTGCGGGGGAGGAAAGCAGGATCTTTAAAAAAATATACGTATCTTTTCCGTCATCCAGGTCACGTGATTATTGTTTCTTTTTCTTTTGTATGAAAATGCTGCCGTTAATTAAACGGTATGGAATGGAAATGGAAAAATACGATTTGATAATCATAGTTTACAAAAAAAAAGTCTTGTGAATGAAAAATAATAAAAAATACGACGACAGAATAATTAGATTAAAAATAAAGTTTTGTTCTCCGGCGTTTTTCGTTCATTATGCTTTTGTAATTATTATACCGTTTCATTAAAATTTCTGTTTAATGAAGAGAGAATTAGAAAGTAATATTTCGATTCGGAATAAACTGCGGAGAATCGATTAGTGAAATCCGCGATTGCTTCGAGTCATTTCTCTTTTTACTTCTCGAGTAGGATTTTTTAAAATTCGAATTTACTTTGGTAAAAAGCTGAGTTGTTTGAAGTTTCTCACTCTCTAAATTTGAATCAGACAAAATCCACTGATCAAATAGCCAGAATCGAGTCAATCGTGTTTTGAATCAGTGAAAAATTTACTGATTCAATCAGTAGATTAATTTACTGATTCAATCAGTAAATTTTTACTGAAAACTCAATTTAAAAAAATCACTGATTGAATGAGTAAACTTCCACTGATTGAATTGGTAAATTTCCACTGTTTGAATCAATTGAAAGATTTCACTGATTCAATCGCAGTCAAAATTTACTAATTCGATCAGTGAAATTTTTTTTACCGCATTTCAGTAAAAATTTACCGGTTAAATTAGTGAATTTTTCACTGATTCATAACAGTTACGACCAATTTCACAGCCTTTTCAGTGAATTTTCACTGCTTGCAGTGACTTAATTCTGGCTATTTCATAAGTAGAATTTTGCTTTTTTTTGACTAATTCATATTTAGAGAGCATACGCTACGTCAGTCGAAAAAAGTATAAAAACATTTCGATAATGAGCATCTGAAAAAAAAACTACTCCATCCATTTTTTTCCCCAAATTAAAAATACGAAATGAAGCAAAAATAAGGGTAGATTCGACTTTCCACTGAAAAAAAAACTAACGAGGAATATTGAACGAATTTCCCCTTTGATCTCTTTTTCAGAAAATTATAATTATAAAAAACTTTTCATCTGTTTTTTGCCGGATTTTCATAATACAGTTTCTTTTCCGACTACTGGAACGCCTTTTGTTCGACGACTAGGAAGCAAGCGTTGTTGAACTCGAAGACGCAGACTATGAAGTAGCTAGGAGCTTGAGTTATACTCGCTGGTTCAGATTTCCCTAAATAACTTCTCGAATTTTAAAGATGGACGAATTTTTCAAAATATGAACTCATCAGTAGAGCTTGAAAGTTTTTACAAAAAATGTGAATATGCGAGTTTTTGAAAAAATTCAAAATGGAAAGTAAGTACAACTCTCTAAATTAGAATCAGTCAAAAAAGCAAAATCTACTGACGTAATAGCCGGAATTAAGTCACTGCCAATCAGTAGAATCTCACTGTCAATCATTGAAAATTCACTGAAAAGGCAGTGAAATTGGTCGACAATGTTTTGAATCTGTGAAAAATTTACTGATTCAATCAGTAAATTTTTACTGAAAAAGCAGTAAAAAAATTCACTGATTGAATTTGTAAATTTTCACTAATTAAGTCAGTGAAATGTTTTAATTGATTCAAAACAGTTTAAATACGCCGATTCAATCGTTCAAAATTTACTGATTCAATCAGTGAATTTTTTTTGCTGTCTTTTCAGTGAAAATCTATTGATTGAATCAGTAAATTTTTCACTGATTCAAAACAGTGACTCGACTCTGGTTATTTAATCAATGGATTTTGTCTGATTCAAATTTAGAGAGTGTAGTTGTAGACGTTTTGAATTTATCGGAGCGTTCTGTGTGGAATGAACTCGAGAGTGTGGTGTAGGTATATTTTACTGCTTCAGTTTAAATAGGTCAGGTACAGTTACATCGTAAGTTGACATGGTGGACAATAATTTCAATAAAACTTCAGATGAAGCGATCGAACAAAAACTACAGCTAAGCGCAATTTAATACAAAAAGTTATCTGTATTCTTTGTCCAGGCCCGGGCCAAGTTTTAATCCATAGGAAAAAATTCAGTTAGACGCGCGTGTAACGGAATATGAAAAATTTTCATTCGAAATGAGACGTGTCTGGGTTTCGAAATTGAATACCTAATACCGCACCAGCGTAAGCGTGTGGCGTAGAGAGGGCTGTTTTTATCTCGATGGCCGTGAATTTTTGACGAGATACCTACCTAGATACATATATACACTTGTTTTTACACGCGTATCAGAGTTGTAAGTTTTCTTATCAACGTGCAATGCAACGAAATGTTTGTTTACAGATCTTTGCTTCGCACACACAATCGATTGGACTGCGATCATGATGAAATCTACGAGTCGAACTTATTACGAGGTGACCATAGCCCAGGTGAAAGACGAAACCGAGTGTCTTAGCGAGGAGACTTGTAAAAGCAGCGGCTGTGAAAGGAACCTATGCTGGAGCAAAGGGCAGTGCCAAGTGCTGCGGATGGATCACTGTCACCATTTGTGCGCTGGCGGTTGCTACGATAATAGCAATGCCGATGATCGGTGCTACGCTTGCACGGGCGTGCTGAATAGCGAAGGCAGGTGCCTTAGTTCGTGCCCTAATGACACGTAAGTTGCATATTTTCATTGATTACTTTTTTAGAGTGGCGTAAAAATGACGCGAAGGTTGAAACGGCGATAGGGAAGTTGGTAGATTTTGGAGAGAGTATTCTAATTGATGGTGAATTTAGAATGAGATTATGAACTGCGAATAAATTAATAAATAAATAAAAATCTTAAATCTGTAAAAACATAAGTATGGTAATTTGGACATTCAAATTATCAGTTAAAATATTCTAACTCACCCTATAGATGTAAATTCGGTTCATTCAAGTCGGGCATAGGGCAACGAATTAACAATGAGGCTATTTTTGGTTTTTTGGGAGAGGATTCGAGCAAATTACTTTCAAACTTTCTATCAGAATGGTACATACAATACAATAAAGCTTAAATCTGTAAAAACATAAGTATGATAATTTGTGCATTTAAATTATCAATGAGCAACGCGAGTTGCTATTACTACTTGTGGTACTGCTGTCATCGTTGGAAGAGGATGATGTTTCCTCAGTATATTTCGCTTTTTTCACAAAGCAAACTTTTCTAAAAATGGAGATAGGTACAGAATCCACCTTTTTTTTTCTTCAAAACTTTGACCTCTCATGGCTGCCCTCCCAAAATACTTAGAGAGCTCCGGTTCGCAATATTTGTCATCTCTCATCGAGGTTTATCCACATAAAAAAAAGTTGAAAAATCGTCGACCCCCCCCCCACCACTTTGGGGACGATTTGACATAGAATGGCCCCTGTTTGGAAACGAAGCCTAAGAAGAAGAATAGGAGATGGAGTGGAAATCGTAATTGTAAAAATATTGTAGGTACCGTAAATTGTTGAAAATAATGGTCGACGAGGAGAAACGGATTGATGCAATTAGGAAAATAGAAGGATCCTTGAGAAAATTTTATAGCGGTGACATGACCCCGTGCTACGTTCCGCAGCCCGGCTTAGTGTAGATAATTAGGCTCTCGATAGGATATCGGTATCTTACACAATCGTCGTCTATCTTCCTGCATTTTCAAAAGGACAATGGTTCTATATCTACTCGGGTTTGAAGTATAAAACGTCGACCTGACCCAACAACAATTCTAAATATTTTTTTAATTTATCGAAAAAATAAATTCGATGCGGTTGATTTGGTCGCGCGAATGTTTAACTTGAACGAGATATGCTATACATTGTAAGCACATAGTAAATGAGTTCCACGTAAACGTAGGTAGTGTATGTAATGTACTGTATATTCGTTGGCGATGATGACTTTGTTTTTTAACCTTGCCCAGACTTACTTCTTCGAGTTGTGTTTAGATTGAAAACACGTCGACGCTATGACGCGGCCGTGAGCTCGAGTTTTGGGGTAGATAAGAACTGTTACACTCGTCTGCTCGCCAGTTTTATGCTATAAATTTAGCTACCTATCAGATTAAACGATTTTTATTGTAATTCGAGAGTTGATTTTGGCTTCGAAGTGTCTATTCTCGTGGTGGGCGCGATTTTTATGCATCGAAAAATTTCAGGAATGAAAAAGATTGGGAAAAGAAATGAATTCAAAAAAATTAAGCATGAATTTTGATTTTTTTTTTCTTCTTAACGACCAATTTTTTAATTTGGTCGATTAAAAGTTGCATAATTTTATTCTCAAATTTTCGAAAAAATTGGACAGATTTTATTAAAATTATTTCGAGTATATTTTTTTCTGTTCATTTTTAAATGGAAATTTGTTATCAAGTTTCTTGAAAAATTAATTCTCAAGTTTTAAAAAATAATTCATTTTTTCTCCTGAGTAATGGAATTATGAATTTGAACAAAAAAAAATTACCATCTTCTAAATTTTTTAATAATTAATATTAGTAGGTCTTCTTTTGACTTATTCCATGTCTAGTAGTTCAGGTTTTGATCTGGTTCATTTTTCTGTTTGAAAAAGTTCTTGAATATATTTTTAAAATTTTTAAATTGAGTCTTTCGGTGAATGTTTGGATTTTTTTTAAAAATTGAAATTTTCTTTTTCAAAAATACTTGAAAATTTTTTCAAAAACTGATTTGAAATTTTTCTCGAGTATGTCGAAGGAGTTTTAAGGTTGAATTGATTTTTTAATATCTATTTTTGAATTTTTCAATTAGTTGACAAAAAAGTTGGAAGATTTTCCCGAGGATGAAATAAAAATACGTTTTGGCTATTTTCATTTTCACGACTGACCTTGAAACTCTTCGCAGTAAGGCAACAACAGGCATCTGTTTGAATAGAAATCTGGTCAATTTTTCACTCGCTTCTAAAATTATCAGTTCCGTTATCGCCATTTCAAAACCTTCTTTTTTGGTCTCCCACCGCCTTATACTGCTCCACCTTCTCTAACTAGATCAATTTTTTGCGCAGATACGACTACATACATCGTGCCTGCATCTCGAAAGAACAATGCCAGCGGACGATATTCAACGGAACGCGAGAAAAGCCAGGCGGTTACAACTACTTCACATTCAACAACTCGTGCGTCAGCGAATGTCCCAGATGGTACCATAAAGACGAGAAAAACACCACGTGCGTACGTTGCGAGGGTAACTCGTGCTTCAAGGAGTGCAAGCCGCCGCTGTCGCCGTTTCCGGATCGATTTCGCATCACGATGGTGAGCGAGTCGAATAAACTGCAGTCGTGTACTCGGATCAAAGGATCGCTGGTGATCGACGGTATGCACGGTTCCTACCATCGCGGTATCGAGGAAGCTTTGGAGGAAAACCTAGGCATGATCGAAGAGATCACTGGTCGTTTGGAGATAATTCACTCGCACGCGTTGGTATCGTTGAATTTCTTGCATAATTTGCGACTGGTTGAAGGCAAGCCTTTTAATAGTTCGGCTGCGATGGACGAAGCTAATCGGTATTCGTTGATTGTGAAGGATAATAAGAACCTGCAGCAGTTGTGGGATTGGGACTTGAGACCGAAAGGGTCGACTTTGGAGCTGTCCAAAGGAAAGGTGCTGTTTCACTTTAATCCTAAGCTGTGCTTGACTGAGATCGAACGTTTGGCTACCGTTGCCAATTTGCAGCTGCCTTTCACTAACTTGGAAGTCTCGAGGGAGTCGAACGGATACCACACGGTGTGTAATCCGACCGCCATGAACGTGACAGTGGAGAGTTTGGCGGCGCATAGTTTCATCCTGGCTTTGCATTTGTCTGCTGTCGCATCTACAGATAATATTGGAAGATTCATGGTGTTCTATACGGAAGCCGAGCATATCAAGTCGAACGAGTCGATCTATGATACGATCTCGGAGTGTGGCGAAAATCAATGGAAGGTGAACCACTACGATGGCAGGAGTTACAGCAACGGTACCATTTACATGCTGATAACGAGGCTGGAGGCAGCCGTCGAGTATTTGTATTTTGTGCGCAGCTACACCGTGACCTCGTCGATCGGCACGACCAAAGTGGAATCGGTCAAGACGTTACCGGACCAGCCATCGGTCGTGCTCGATTTCCGCCTAGTCAATACAACCGATTCCGAGGCGACTGTTTCGTGGAAGCCACCGTTCCATCCGCATGGTACCATCACCCATTATGTCATCAGAGGGTATTTGCAGACTGATGTTTCGGACGATCTGCGCCAACGAGACTATTGCTTGCATCGTATGCAGAAAAACGAAGCAATGATTGCGAGACCTATTCTGCCCACGACGACGCAGTCATCTTTACAGGAGTCTGATTGTAAAAAGAAATGCAGCGCTAATACGACCGAGAAACCCGTGCAATCCAAGTGGGAATATTGTAATAGTTTCGAGCACGAGACAGAAATCGACATGTCTGTCGTCAACGATGACTTGATCTCCTGCGATACGTTCATTTACTCGGTGGTTAATGTGAATTTTCAAAAATTAGGTGCCTCTCGAGAGCAGAATTCCAATCAAGATACCGACACAAAGGTGGAGTTGCCTGTCGAAGAACAAATACCCGATGTATTTCCAGACGCAAATAAAACGAATAGTAACGGGAAATATGAAGAATTCCGGCTAGACGTGGGATCCAACACGACTCACGTGACGATAAGTAATTTAGTGCACTTCAGCGAATACATAGTGTTGATCTCAGCCTGCCAGGATGCCCATCCCAAGGTGAGAGAGCCCTGCAGTAGATTCGCTTTCTTATCGATGCGAACCGACCGCAGCTCGGAGGCTGACCGGATCGACGCGGACGAGGTTCGAATCGATGTGACCAATCAGACGGCCAATGTGAGTTGGAAAGAACCGAACCTTGTTAATAGCTTCGTCCACAGCTATATCCTCGAGTATCGAAGTACAGACGTGGAAAACTCTAAATTCATAGAGAACTGCGTCACGTTGATGCAGTTTAATAGATCGAACGGAACTTACGCTATTGAAAATTTACCATCGGGGCATTATCAGCTGAGGTTGAAAGCTGTCTCGTTGGCTGGCGAAGGCGTTCCAATATTCAAGTCGTTCTACATCGAAGAACACGCCAGAAGTTACATGTCAATTATCATCAGCTCGGTGGTCATCGTCATGATCATCACTTGTATTCTCATCGCCTTCTTGTACTACTGGCGATGGCAACTGACCAAAAATCGCGTCCTGTTCGCATCGGTGAATCCTCGATACGAACCCGTGTACGTGGAAGACCACTGGGAGGTGCCCAGGGAACACCTGACGCTGGTCAAACAACTCGGCAGGGGTACTTTCGGCTCGGTGCACGAAGGTATTCTGAAACCAGACAACATTCGATGCGCCGTGAAAACGGTGACGGCCATCAGCGACGAAGATAACATGATTTTCCTGAAAGAAGCCACCCTAATGAAAGAATTCCATAAAGCCTTCCACATAGTCAAGCTAATAGGCGTCATTTCCAAAGGTACGCCGGTCTACGTGATCATGGAACTAATGGAAATGGGCGACTTGAAATCGTTCCTGCTGAAACACGGTTCCGAACTGTGGGACGACCGAAGAACCATTCCTGCCGAAATGGTATTCAAAATGGCGGCCGAGATCGCCGATGGCATGGCCTTCCTCGAAGCGAAGAAATTCGTACACAGGGATTTGGCTGCGCGAAATTGTATGGTGTCTGGAGATAGGGTTATCAAAATAGGCGATTTCGGACTGGCCAGGGATATCTACGAGACGGACTACTACCGTAAAGGCGACAAGGGTACGCTGCCTATACGATGGATGGCGCCCGAAAGCATCCGAGACGGTATATTCACGAGTAACTCGGATGTATGGAGCTATGGCGTTGTGCTGTGGGAAATCGTGACCCTAGCTCAGATGCCCTATCATCCGAGAACCAACGAAGAAGTCATCAAGTACGTGCAATCGGGCCGTATTCTAGATATACCAGCCAACACCCATCCGGTCCTGAAGCCTTTGATGAGGTGTTGCTGGAGCTGGCACGCTTCACATAGACCGAAATTCGCTCAGATATTGAAACTACTAGATTCGTACGTGGATCATAATTTCCGCAAAGTGTCCTACTTCCATAACGGCGAAGATCCCAACGATCCGACCAATGTGGTGCCTTGCCGAACGACCTCCGACGAGTGTTATATTTACAGCGATGAAAATAATGAAACTAATTTGTATCTGAGTCAATCGCCGAGCGCGTCCACCAGCGAGACTACGCCGACTGGTACCGAGGTCGATACCAAGGCGCCCAGATATGTACCGTATAGAGCTAACGGACACGTCGAAAATTTGAGATAAGGTAAGAAGTGTAGGTTAGTACGTATATATATTTTTGTAGTTTGGTATGTGTGAAAGAATAGATATTTCCAGTCATCTTGCAATTTTCGTGTTGGGAAAGTGCAGTATAATATAAGTATATGCAATTATTTTGTAGGCGAACGACTGATTTTTTTGTGGAATCTTACTTTTTTCAAGTGCCAATTTTTAAAACTGAGTCAGTGACAGCGACCGAAATAAATTCGGGAGTTTTGCCCCGGGTTCGAAATTATTTCGCAGTATTTCGTTTCGTTCCTTATTTTGTTTCATTCCGTTCCGATTCTGTTACGGTTTATCATTCCGATTTTTTTTTGATTTGGTGGTGAATCTGTATTGAAAAACACCAAAATTCCTAAATTTTTGATCAGAATTGCACTACTCTTTTTCCACAGTCATAAAATCCATCATTTCTAATCCTCTGCCTACGAAAGCTTCAAGAAAAACTCCCTTCTCCTCTCTCATTAGAAATCAGTGAAAAATTTTATGGAAATTTCACTGATTTTTCAGTAAATTTTACAAAAATTTGAATGCATATTTTTCATTTGTACTGAATGATTAATGAAATTCACTGAAACTTTTGGAAAATTCATTGAATAATCAGTGAATTTCGCTGAGATTTCAGTGATTTTCTTCTATAATTTTAAAATTGATGAAATATTTTCACTGACTCTCCCTGTGCTGCAATTCTCATTTTTTTTCATTGATTTTTCTCTGATTAGAAATGAGAGAGTCGGAACGATAAAAACCAGTATTTTCATTTCGGTTCAGTTCCGGTTTTCGCTCCAGAGGAATTTTTTTGTTCCGGTTCAGGTTCTGAACGGAACGAAATAAGACAATGAATCGGTTTAGCGTTCCGGTTCAGTTCCGATTCAGTTGCGGTCGTCATCACTGGTTTAGATGTGGATTTCTGAAATTTTTGTCGAATAGTGCCGATCAAATTAATAAAAGGAATCATTCTTGAACGAATTTTCGATTTAAAAAAATATTTTTTTTCAGAATTGTGTCAAAATGTAAATTTATTTACAGACAATTTCAAGTCAATTGGTAAATGAAGAGGTGGCTTCATTTTAACTTTTTTTTTTGTAAAGTGAGGGAGAGGCAAAGTTGCGAAATGACATAAAAAAACCATGGTAAAAACTTCAGGTCCCCAACTCAATCCTGAATGACTCAGTTCTTAGTTGAAGATCAAAATTTTCGAA
>JAAOIU010127938.1:0-28725 GCA_018107765.1 Hypogeococcus pungens | reverse complement strand
AACTTTTTTAGAAAAAAGTACACAATATTAGAAAGAAGTTTTCATAAAAGAACACCAGTAAAAACTTTTATTTAAAATTACTTACACGAACAGACGAGAGAGAAAAAATCATACATCGCACTACACAAAAAATAAATAAGAGCTAATTACAAAATTACTTTACAGTCACAATTCCAGTCGAATAATTTAGATAAAATCAAAAATGACAATAAATATAGGGGGAAAAATACATATTTACACAAGTACGTATCACAATAAAGTTTTCAACATAATCGGTTAAGAGAATCATAATGCCAAAAAGAGGAAACATGTAATTACATAATGGTACACAAGCCAGATTTTTCTGTTCCTTTGGTAACAGGGGGATACACATTTAACTTCGCATCTTTTATCCGTAATTTCTGTTCAACAGGGACTAGTTTTTCAGTATCACTAAACGAAGACAGCAAAACTGGATATGCGATTTCGGTTACCAACGGTTTGAAACTGTCGACGTTATTCTTGATCTCCTCACTTCGAGGAGAATTAGCTTTTTCTTCGTTGATATTTTTACTAATATTAATCTTAATTTTAGTTGAACTACTAAGAAGCTGAGCCGGTGAGTCTGTAAGCTCAATATTCCCATCCATGGTAACGACACCTTCGTGGCCACTTTTCGTCTGCGGCGAATCAACGACCGTTTCCACAAATTCGTTGTACGAAGGTTCACTTTCGCCGCCGGTATAGCTGATATCGACAATTTTATCTGGTTCTTCAATTTTAATCGGTTTCGGAACTTCTTCGGGCATTTCTTCGACGGCGACTTCTTGCTGAGCAGCGATAATCTCCTCCGTATTCAGCGTTTCTAAGTTAGGCTCGTCAAAATCATTCTCGTCGTTAATGATTATTTCTTCGATAGGCTGCTCGATTAACTGCACTTCTTCTACATCCGAATCATCATCGTCGTAGTCCATCGACGGCTGCTCGACTGTTTCGGGCTTTTCTTCGGGTTGTTTCTCCTCCGTCGTCGTTATTTCCTCTTGTTGGGGCTTCTCAACCGCAATTTCTTCGCATTTTTCTTGTTCTAGTTTCGCCTAAAGGACATAATTGAGAGATTTTTTTTTAATAGCTTGGATATTTTCGCCGATGCGATGGGAAAAAATCAATTCAGCACGCATATCTTACCTGATGGTCGTGGTAACAAGTTGGATGATAAATCAGGTCGTCTACTCTGATAGCGTTCCTCAATTGCCATTCGTCGCTTTCGTCATTATAAAATTGTTCGAATCTATCTCTACATAGTTCGCAGGCGACGTTTTGATTAGAACCAGCGGGTATACAAGGCACATCTTCCAAAACTTCTTCAGTATATTCGGTAACGCTATCAAAGAAACTTGTTCCTGAAATGCATTAATCGTAAGCGTAAGTCAACGTGTTAATCAGAATTACCACGGTTCTTCAATAATATTGCAAACCTCTATCGGTATTATCCTCAATTTCTTGGAATTGAATCCAGTCATTTCTACTGTAATACCACCTCCTTGAATGAATAGTACGCGCTCCATCTTTGCCTTTTCTATTCAGTCTAAAATGCCAGTCCAAATGTTCATTGTACTTGTTCGTTTGTTCAGCTGGAAATCGTAATCCGCAAGAACTGCACTGGGTTCCAGAGTACAGAATTTTTACCATAGCGGGTTGTCTCCTATGAAGTGAATACGAGATAATTAATCCAGTTTCGACATCGGTTCCTTCAGTCTTTAAAATGTATTCACTTACTGCTTCAATGTTTCAGACTTTTCGAAATCTACATGTTTCACGGTATCGTTGGCTTCTTCCTTTCTATTTTCCATGTTAGGAACGATACCGCTGGCTACTAATTTTTGGAACAATTCGTCGATACTGATATTTTCCAAAATATTACCAACTGCAGACGGTCCACTAGAAGCGGTAGTCGTAACCGGCGCCGTTTCCACATCCAGAGCCGAAGGAACGATTGCAGTAGCTAATGCGGCCGGTGGCATTGGCGGAGTAGGTAATTTATCTGGAACCAAAATTCAAGTAGGTTAATCGTCAACTCGCCGTACACAATTTCAGATTCGATTAAGATAACACATACCTGAAAACTGAAACTGAGGAGGCACTGGCGGAGGCGAAGGTAACTTGGTGACCATCATTTGCGACAATGCATGGCCAGGTAGAATGCCATGCGGTAGCACAGTGAATCTGAATTCATGTACTTTGCCCATAAATTTAAAAGATTGCGAGGAACCGCCAAAATCAGTCTGAAAAATTGTACAATCATTTTCACGATTCAATAATTATTCTTCGAAGTGTTGGTGAAATAATAAAAAAACAAAATCCAACTCACTCTGAATGGTACATTATTAATTAATACTCGTTTCAAGGCGTCAATGAATAAAAACGTAACAGGTTTATTATCGATAAGAAAACTGAAAACAGAAGAGGCAAGCAAATTACACGATTTGTTTCGTTGAAGACGATAATTACACGACAAAACTGCTAAATTTAAAAACTCACTATTGTGGTTTAGCATCCAAGTAAACAGGGTGTTTAGTTTGATCATCGATGATGATATGAATTCTTCCAGCTACTAAATCCAGTCTTTTAACAGTGCCAATATTTACCGAAGGCGGAGGTCCTTCTAATTTAATATAATTTGTTTTATAATTCAAACGAATTCTAATCGGCGGTCCTCCAAAGTAGCATTCGTAGCCAATACCGTCCACATACAGTTCTCGAGTAGGCACACCAAGTCGAAACCTGTAAAATAAATGCACAAACGTGAGTGACTGCAGAGAGACAACAACACAAAGCATGAGAATTTAATCGTGAATATTCACGCGTTAGAATCTATCAAGGTAGTACGTAATACATATGTATTTAAACCGTGAGAATATTTTTCAAAGTTTTTCCAAACTTCTATTCTCACTTTGCAGATGCTTTTTCGAATTAATCCCGAGTATGGCTCATTTGCGGTGTCAATGAGTCTAATTTCGCACTTTTCTACTCTTTAGACAGAGAAAAATTTCATTCTTAAATAACTTCAAAATAGTATAGACTGATAATAAATATTTTTTATGGATTAATTTTGCGGAAGAAAAAATGAAAAAATTTCATTACCTGTGTTTTTGTCCATAAACCAGAGTCTCAACTTCGGGCGCGTTCAATGAACAAGGAATTCCAAATTTATCATCAATTATCACGTTTCTGAGCCCGTTAAAGAACGAAATATCTCTGGGATCGTCCCAATTCATGAATACAACAGCGGCCGACCCGTAATGTCGGATTTCGCGGGATACGCCATCGATATTAATGCTTCGTACAGGATCGTCGTCGATCATATCAACGAGCTTCATATCTGTAGGTGGAATTTCTGGCGTGCTTTGCGAACTACTCATCGATAATTCGTTATTGGCGTTAAAATTTACGCCGAAATTGGTTTCGAATTTGGAGAACATGGGCGGCGAATCGGTTTTAGGTCTGGAACTCTCTGACACGGACATAATGATCAAATTGGACGGTAGAGGTTTTTCCTCGCTCGATTCGGCGCTTGGAGTGACAGTTTCAGAATAAAAACTATCGTCCGGTTTGGCTTTTTTGGTTTCCAGCTCCGGGCTACGACTGCCTTCTTTTTCGACGCTTTTTACCACCTCGGAGATGGTACGTTTGCTGGTGGTGATACTTTCGGCGCTGCATTTGGATGTATCGCTCTCTTCTTCGCTACTGACGCTCATTCGTCTTTTCTTATGATTACGATAATGTCTCTTTTTCTCTTCGCTTCTACGTTTTCGAGATTTAATCGGTGAAGCTGCCGCCGGCGACGTTGGCACTGGCGTCGACTTACTCGGTAATGCGTCTACGTCGATAACGTCTTCGTCCTCGGAAATCTCGATCGCCGGTTGGGTTTCTCCTTCGGCGACCATAGCTGGCACCGGGAGTATCTGGAATCCGAACAATTGTCTATAATCGACATCGTGAGTTTTTTGTTCGATTGTAGCAACCGCCGCTGTCGACGATATGATCGGAGCCGGTGGTGGAATAAGCGCGACGGGTGACGGAGCGGAGACTATCGCCGGAGATATCACACCGGCTGATGCAGTAGGACTGGACACCGACGCCAAAGTTGACGTCGCCGAGGTAGTTACTGAGATCGACGTCAACGTGGTTGGTATTAGTTCATTGGCAAGAGCTACCATCGAGGTAGATGGAACGACGCTCGGAGCCGTGGCGACCGCAGCACTTGCGGCCGGCATCGGAATCGAGGTAACTATCGGCGGTATGGTGACCTCCGCCGTCGAAGACGGCTCAACTGTCGTGGATGTAGCCGGAGTCGGCGTCGGAGAGGTGGCAGTTGTTGTCGGCGGGGGTAGCGGAATTTGACAAGTAGGTACCGAAACCGGTACACTGACTGGAACGGTCTTGGTGACCGGGGCTACTGCGTTCGATACTTTGGTCGCAGATTTTGGACTAGTATTTTTATCACGTTGCGATGTACCGCTTTTGGAAGACGATGCGGCCCGACTCGCTGATTTCTTAGCTGTTTCCGGTTTGTTTTCTTCAACGGCGTAATCGCCTTTGCTCTTCTCCATGAAACTAATCAATACAGGCACGATTTTCGGGTACATTTCTGCCATCGTGGCTAAGATCTTATCGCCTTCCGAACTTTTCAGCAATTCTTCGGCAATGGCTTGCAGCCCTTTACTCCGTTCTTCTTTCGATAACTTCCTAGGTTCTATTTTCTTCTCTTTATTTCCGTCTTTTTCGTTTCTGCTCATCAGTACTTTCAACATTTCGCACATATTCGTCGGATTTTCGTCCTTCTTCGAGGAGTTCGCTTTTGACGAAGCGGAGGAACTTTTCATTTTCGCAGACGTTTCACCGCTGGTGCTTTTTTCTCTAGTGATCTTGCTAGACGTGCTCGCACCGTTGGACGTGTTCGAATTTCGCGATGATGATTTATCTGGCGATCCGATTAATTTAACTGCGATGCGTTTTTTGACCGGTTCTTTTGTTTCCCCTTTCGGCACCGATGGTTGTTTCTTTTCCGACGGCTTTCTTTTATCTATAATCGAACAAAACGATTAAACAAGAATTCGTAACAATAAAACTAATCAACCGGTAACAAGAAAAGTTCGCTTAGGAGTGTCGTGCATAACTCCTGCGCGAACCATCGCCACCGTGATCCCCGTTCGGCAATCTGTTCGTAGTGAATCACTTCAACCTTTTCACCACTTACGTTTACCTGTGTGAATTATTCGCTTTTCGTTTCGGGAGCCGATTTCCGCAAACACTTTTTTTATTCTTTTGAACAACCAGAGATTACTATGCGTTTATTCGTATGTCTTTGTTTTAAATCAAATTTCATTTTTATTCTTCCATTTTTCGAATATAATTTCAGCACAAAGTGGTTGAAAAAATTACCGAAATTTTTCGCAACTTCGTTGTACGAATAATTTCAAATTCCACTCGACGCTAGGTTGAGTGATGTATTTTCAAATCAAAAAGTAATTTCGAATCAAATTCAAAAATTTCGTAAACCGATAGTTTCGAATAAGAAGAAAATATGCTGGTAATTTTGAAGAAGAAAACCTAAACATCAGAATAAAAAATCCCGTTTCATTACCAAAAAAAAAAGTCTTCGACTCTTACACGACTTCAGTTAAATTAAATTGTAAATCTAAGAACTACAAATTACAAAACTTAGCATTTAAACTGGCCATTATACAAACGGGAAAACTAATGAAAGTAACACACAATTAAAATGCTTTATTTAACAATCAGGGAAAATTTTTTTTCACTAAAAAAGAAAAAGAACGATTATATAAAGTAACAAAAATATTTTGAAATCAGTCTATCAGGAAAAACCAATAAAATATCACAGTCTAATAAATACTGTAACCAACCACAGTATCGTGCGCCAGATTGAAAAAAAAGCTGGTAAATGCAATTTTAATTTTGAATTAGAGGTACAGTGGATCTAGAGAATGACCTAGTTTTTTTCTTCCATCCGTGAAACAAAGCCACCGTAAGCGTATTTCGATAAATTATCCACTACGTGAAAATCGTACAATATGCGAGTAACCGTCGTCGATGAGATATAATTTCTATATCGAAGCACAGTCGAGTTAGCCCCGTACGTGATTTTCGAACGAACGTGAAACAATCGATGATCGAGAAACTTTATTGAAGGAATCTGAAGACCGGTGTAGGAGTGTAGGCTGTTCATGCAATCTCGAACACAACATATCGAAACAAATTTACGAAAACGTAAAAGAGGGAAAGGGTAGTTTCGTCAACGATTTCATTCGCCAGGTGATTTTTGACGATGGTAGGCTAGAGCCATTCAGCGAATGCTTCAGATAACTGTAATGAACGACACGAGTCTCGATAACAATACTCGACGTGATAAAATCTTCGAAGAAAAATTCAGGTTCGTTATCTACTAGCATCGATGCTGCGAAGGGGATTTAAAGTTGCTGATTTGTGATAATAAAAAAGATGGTCTACTTTGAAACTCGAAGGAATAACAATAATTCCTATAAAACCAACATTGAGGTATTTCGAATTAGTAGGTTCATCAACTGGACAATGAATGAAATAGAGGGGGAAAACGCATTTTTTCTTAACACGATAAAAATTTCACCCCCTTTAACAAAATCAATATCAAAATTGAAAATAAACTTGGCATGATATTTTTCATTTATACCTTTATTTCTGCGGCTCCACAAAATATCGTACAACGCACTTCGTAGATCATCACTCAATCATCGATCGCATCACGGGGCATCTTATGACCTCTATCTTTTGAGCCACTCCTATATTCGCGTGGTATTCGTAAAATCATTCAAATGAAGTCGTTTTCTTGTCTAAAACACTGTCTTCGTATCATTTATGCCGCCATATTTCAGACATTCTTCATTAATCGTCGTATCAACGGATAGTTTTCCGATCCACCGTATTCGGAGTCCTTAATACATTCATTGTCATCGATCATTGAACGAAGAAACGTTTTAAAATTCACACAGCTTCGATACAGAAACTTATATCTAGACGAATCGTCACATCGCATCGTGCAACTATTTTCGTTGGAAGCACTGAGTCCTTAAACGTGACCCGTTAATTTGTTTTTCAAAAAAATAAACAATAATAATAAAGCAACTGAATCACAACGAATTAAATGAGAAAAATAAGGGAAAATTGNAAAAAATTGAATATAAAAAAAAAGTTAAAATGGCGATGGACAAATTTGGTAATCACAAGACCGTTCCAGCTAAGGAATTACGAATTACAGCACCGTATGAAAAAATAATAAATAGCGGTGCGAAATATCAGCAAATTAATTATTAATTCCACTGTACTAAGTATTTTGTATTTTTTAAAACACAATAATAGGTTTCTTATAAAGATAACATTTGTGGATAGTTTAACCCTGAATAATGCTATATACAAACCATTTTTCTGGTCAATTTTAGCATCGACTTGAGGAGCAGTCGTCGTCGTCGTCGTCGTCGTCGTCGAAACGGGCGGTATTTTCGCTTCTTTGATTAAACTTGACGGCGAAGTATTAGTATTAACCGGTCTGCTTTGTTCTTGCTGTCCGATTTTGCGAAGACGAGGATCGCGCACGCGTTTTACCGCGTCAATCAATTCCCTGCTGGCTGGCGCAATTCTTGTAGTCGTCGAGACGCCGTTAGCGCTCGTTACATTCGCACCCATCTGTAAAATTTACCCAATACAATAAATAAAGTGAATAAAGTTTGGATTTTGGCGATTCAGTTAGAATTATTCTACTTGGTAAAACATGAAGATCATCAACAAAATTATCCAGACTAGATCTAGGCATAATTCTTTTGAAATGATCCGATCTTTTATCGAAAATAAAATCGTGATCATAATTTAAAATTGTTTTACGATGGTATGATTTTTTTTTCCAAATTTCAAGTTTAAAAAAATATCAACTTTGAAAATACAAAAATATTTTAAAACGCGTAATATTTTACCAATAATTAATAAATTGTTAAATGATATAATTCTTCACAAAATTGAAAAATTTCCAAATATTATAAACGTCTTGCAAAACAGAAATTTTTGAAAAATTATAATCTTTCAATTTATGGGAACTGCTAAAAAATTGTAATCTTGCTTCGACTTTTATTTGCAACATTTTTTTTTTTACTGATGAGATCAATTTTCATAAAATGATATGGATAAGATCAAGATCATGATCAAATGATCTACATAACGCTCAACTTTGGACTAGATTGAAGAAAAATTTGAAAGCAAATGACGGATGCAGATATGATCTTTAACATATAAGAGAATGGTCCCAAGGACCTTCACGTGATGAATATTTGCCCATCCTTTCAACGCCACTCTAAACACACCTTTCAAATTGAATTTTATTAAATACAACATTTCAATTTCTGCTGCCTCTCTACCACTCATAATTATAATTTTTATCAACTACACAATCTTCTGTTAATGACGCGAGAAGAATAATCCTTGAAAACATTCTTCCTTTCTTCATAAGAAATAAACAAATTTCTACTCAATTTTTCAAAGTTTTAAACGAGTTAAGAGGGGATAAAACAGAAGGCTACTTAATCACGTATAATGCTCAAATTTTATTTCATTGTTATCTATGTAAGTACATTTCAAACCATAACGTGTTCATTACTTCACCTAGGTTCTAACACGAAAGAAACATTACTTACTACGGCAATTCTTTTTTCATTTTTGGAATCAAACTAAAAATTTTAGCGAGGAGGTATTTTTTAAAAGATCTCAAGCACATACACTCGATTAATTTAATTCCAAAAATTGAACATTTTTCGCTCAAGAACTTTTCTTACACCTAATTACTTGTTCATGTCATTCATTATGGCATTACACGGTTCAAAAAACAGTTCGATTGATTTTCAAAATAAGAAATCCTAATTTAGAATACCCTGCAATAATCTGGTTTTGAAATGAGTGAATGACGTTACAAAGAAAGAAAGATGATGAAATCAATATGTTTCCAAAGGATTACGGTTGAACAATAAGTAAACTCCTTCGAGTTGTATGTACAACAAGATGCAACATTTCGTTGTCAAAAGCATGCTCACTCGGTTGACACAGTCACATGAGTAGGTTGGTTTTTCGTTTACCAAGTTCAGAGTATTTTCACAGGGTAAAATCGAATTTTATTCTGTTTTCAGTACCCTTTTGGCAACATAAAAATATTATCAAAAGTGGTTAAAACGGTTAAAAATACCATAATATATGAATATTGAATAGGTAGAACATGTTCAGTATTAAATATTTAAAAAGTTGAAAATTTCATATTCAACTCGTAAAGTATCAACCAACATAAATTAATATTGATTTAAAGGGAAACTTGATTAATAACAAATTTAAAATATAAGACCTCGAAATAATCTTACTGAATATTTTATGGTGTTTTCTAGCCAAGTTGTGATTTGTCGCTTATTATAAACCCACAACAAAACGACCATTAAACCAAAAAATTAAACATTTTTACAAAAATGTTCTACGTTTAAGTCTCGAAACGAATTTCAACAGTAACACGCTATAATCGAGTTAGGTACTTCTTCGATAACTTCTTAAAAAAACTTGTCAGAATTCCACGAGAATTTATCAAGGTTAATATCATTTCCCGTTTCCAACAGTACTTTATAATTAATAGTAACAAACCACACTTTTCCCAAATATTCTCGCCTTTTAATACATGCAGAAGAAACACCAATCAGCGTATTCGCATCGTACATGAATTTAAGCGGATACGTTCAGAGAATATGGTGAAATCATATATAAAACACTTCAAAACAAAAACATCCTTCTCCCTACACTGGTACAGAAAAACGTCACAAGTACAAAACTCACGCAAAGTTCAAAGTGAAAAACATGCAGTTACAGTCACATTTCCTTGAATTATCGACATTTTACCATTGTCGCAGATGATTTATCATCGAAGCGCTGTTTTAAAGGAGAAATCACCATTCGATAACGAGCGAAATCGAAACAAAAAGAATCAAAGACGACAAAAAGACCTTCGCGGTGACGGTTCTTTCACAGAAAATGGCAAATAAAAATTATAATTTAAAAAATTGTAGAAAACTTACAGCAACAAATTTAGGATTAACGTGAATTGGAGGAGCAGGTGGCCAACTCGGGTTCACTACTTGTACCATTTTGTCCAACGATGATAATACAGCTAACGGAAGTACATTGTACCACGTGGTTCTCAATTTTGATAATTTATCGCGAACTGTTTCGTCACCCTGGTGATCACAAATCAATATTAGTAGGCAGAACACACGTGAATTAATCTTTGGTAATTTTTTCAAAAAAGATCATTACCTGTTTATACACTTTGAAGAACAGTCTAGCGATATTTTTACAAAACACATCCATGTACTCGTTTCTTACATGTTTCATAATGGAATCAATTAAATACAAAATTGGTAACTTCAATGGGTCTGCAACCTGTTTGAAAAAATCCAAATTAAAATTAGATCCATTAATATGCGACATCACCATTCGCACATTAGGAGACGATATGTCTCGGTACTCGGCGACGAGAATGTTGGTGGATAGAGAATAGACTTTACCTTTTCAAGTTGTTCGACTATACAATCCGCTATAGTCGGAGCATACGTTTTGTTTTCTTCGGCTACTTCGGTTAATACATCGATTAATGGTTTACTATTGTACGTCAACATTTGCAACGTGTTCAAATATTCTTCTCGTATCTCTTCTTCTTTCTCCGTTGATGACTTTGATGGCGTCCCCATTTTCTAAAAAATTCCACGAATTCGGATTATTTTTTTTTCCAACAGTTTCAACATAGAGAAAACAGTTCGCATTTCTATTACAAATTAGTCGTGATGGCCTCGAAATTAGTAAACTACACGTCATTTATTTTCGAAACGTAATGACTTTGAAACAGTGACAAAATTTGATCGTATAAATACTTTAATCATGAATGCGATTGCGATCACTCATTGAAATAATTTTCAAAATAATAACTACTTAAAGGACAAAAACATCATAATAAAATCGTCGAACCGTTGTCATCATTTTTGCCTTGATTTTCAAACATTTCAGCACTCGATTTCTGTCCATACTAATATCCTCGAAAGAATCGCTTTTACTAATAAAACTATATAATCAAGTAGAAAAAATGTTTAATTATGCTTCGTAAAAAGTTTGTACATGCACGGTACTAGACAATAAATTACACATTTAGATGTTTTGATAATTCGGTAGCTGATAACGTGAAAAGATACGGTACTCAAAAGTAAAAAATATGACACTTGAAACGAACAATCCGACACCTATGCAATGCACAATTTCAACTCGAATGGTAACGTAGCACTACCTACGTCAGCAATTGGGAGTACCTGTGTAGGGTATACTACGAGTGATTCTAATCACAAAAATTCACTTACATACTACTTTACATTGGATTTTCAATGAGCGATAATTTTGAGTTTAAGACTTCCGACAAAAAAAAAACCGCAGCTGGTACATTAACATATCTTGAAGCACAGTGTTAAAAATGATAACAAGCAAACGACTTTTTTTTTTCAACCAGCAAACAAACGACTTGGGTATCCTACTTCATACACAATAGTATGTACGTACGATATGCCATTCGCGACTTTCTATAATCAAATTTCACTGTTAGTAGCATAACTAATTGCAGTCGTTTAAAAATGAACCGATTGGTTTGAATAACTTACGTAATTTATCTCACTGGAAATAGTGTGCACTTTTTACGTTAAACACTACGCAAAATTTTCATACGTTGAAATTTATGCATCAATAACATTGAAGAATCGCAGCGAAAATTATATCAACAGTTTCTAACCACTAGATAAATTTAAAAACGAAAAATTTCTAAACCCACTTCATCGTGCATCAAGTACAAAAAATACTAAGTAGCAAATGTATCATCGTACAACGAGGGATAATCCAACGGAAATCCCAAACTGATTTACGTTAACATATTAGGATAGAGGATGACTTACTTTCAAACGAAATTACGACGACATACGATGGTGATGATTCCGAATTCCATACAATAATTGAATTAAACGTAACACTGCAAAGATTAGAATAACGACTTTACTTTACTTTTAAATAACGACACATTACGACGACGACAAACGAATAATAAATTAATTAATTGAAATAAAACGGGGAAACGAAACTACCGTTCAAAAGCAAATTTCACGATGCGCATATGAATGAGAAAAAAGAAAACAAGACAATCGAACAAAATGGCTGCGATTATGCGCGCGTTGCATGCGCCGAACCACAATGGCACCGAAATCGTCAAAAGTAAAAAGCACAATCAAATTTCATTTTTCTAAAAATTGATTTTTAAAAATCCAGTTTTGCTTACATATCTATGAGCTATAGATTGACAACTTTTGAACTTTTTTTTTGATAAGTGTGTTTTCAGGTGTTTTCTGATGTTTATAGAATAATTTTGATTTTAATTTATTTAACGCGATGCTATAGCGCGAAGTAATCATTTGAAATTTAATCGAACTGTGACTAGATAAAAAATTTTTTCTCATTAGATTCTTACACATATATACAGTTGCTCAAATAAGTATTTAGTGGAGCAGAACGGCTAGTTTGAATTCTTTTTTCAAATAATGCACTTCAAATGAAGAAACAATATGTTCTAAATTCAAGTAATGTTTCTTCCAAGTCGTTTTACCTGTATCAAGCGTACTCTCTGTTTGTAGGGCTATGTCCTGATATTTTTCATGCTTATTTTGGTTGCAG
This sequence comes from Hypogeococcus pungens, assembly GCA_018107765.1. NCBI lineage: Eukaryota > Metazoa > Arthropoda > Insecta > Hemiptera > Pseudococcidae > Hypogeococcus > Hypogeococcus pungens. Next base: position 15,921 of record JAAOIU010127938.1, on the reverse strand, counting down.
TTTTAAAACAGTCAAGTGTTACGTGTTCACCAAAATAATGGAAGATTATAAATTTCTTTTTAAAGTCGTTCTCGTAGGGAATGCTGGTGTTGGGAAAACTTGTTTAGTTCGAAGGTTCACTCAGGTTTGCTTGAATCATTTTTCTGTCTAAGAGCGGGAAGTAAGTGAGACAGTGTATTTGTACTAAATTTTGAAATGTGTTTCCTACAGGGTTTATTCCCACCTGGTCAAGGTGCCACAATTGGCGTTGATTTCATGATAAAAACAATAGATATAGATAACGAAAAAATTAAAGTAAGATGCTGGATGATCTACGTTGTGCAATAGTATCAGAAAGTTTGTAAATATGCTCTGTTAACAGCTACAAATTTGGGACACTGCGGGTCAAGAGCGATTTCGTTCCATAACTCAAAGTTATTACCGCTCAGCTCACGCTTTAATATTAGTTTACGACATAAGTTGCCAACCAACTTTCGATTGCTTGCCAGATTGGCTTCGAGAAATTGAAGAATACGCTAATAGCAAGGTGCTTCGCGTACTCGTCGGTTCGTCTAAGTGTTTTATTTTCTTTATGTTACTCAACTTCATTGGTACTTACAATGTATTACGTTTCAGGCAATAAGCTTGATATTGAAGATCGTGAAATTCCTACCGAAGTGGGAGAACAATTTGCTCAAAGGCATAATATGTATTACCTAGAAACATCAGCAAAAGAAGCGGAGAACGTAGAAAAATTATTTATTCAAATCGCTGCCGAATTAATGGAGGTAAGGTCTCAGTTTATTAGATCCGCTACCGCCTGCCACTGTTTTCATTCACCGATTTCGTATTTTTCACAGCAAGCTCGATGTAAAGAGCTACCCAGGTATGACAATGGCAGTGATTCTATTGACCCTAAAGCTACCACCATACGAACGAATCCCTGCTGTAGTAATTAAGCTTATTCTTCGAACTGTGTTAGCAAAATATAATTACGCTATTTTTTATATTATTGCCATGACACAATGAGATTTTATCGAAAACCCTGTACTTAATTGTTGTTTATTAGTGTTTTATACAAACGTTTCTTAATGCGTGTGTTTCCTGTTCCGTTTATTTTAGCACCTCCATTTCAGTATTATTTTTTGAACGATTCCTACGTTTATTTTTTAAGTCGGTTTTATAATAATTATCAATTGTTTTAGAAACGCCCAGCATTTGTTTTTATTTGGAGGTCAAAGTCTTTCATTTTCTAAAAAAATTTTCATCGTTTGGTTTATTCGGTACATTCGAAAGAAGCTATCACGATGCTGTTTTTGCACAGTTTAGTATCGTGTCGTTTTCCTGCATTTAATATTGTGGAGCTTTAAATATTGGTGTGTTGAAATCGAATGTTTTTGTGCATCAGTATTCTATCCCACGCAAAATTAATTTATTAAAAAAAGAAACTAACATTTGCGAGTTCTGAAATGACTTTTGGCTTACTTCATCGTTATTATTATTATTTTTTGTTGAAACATTTTTCTACTTTTTTTTTAATTTTCTAAGTTGAACTTTTTTAACCGAAGTCTTATTTCAGAATGAGATTTGTATTACGTAATGTAGGAGTATAAAAAATTTTCGTTTCTTTTAATAGTGCATAGTCTTAAGTAATTTTTTTTAAGTTCCTACTGCGGTACTACATAAAAACCAGGTTACCTAAGTGCGTATGATGTAATCCACTTTAATATTTAACATTTACAACGCATATACTTGATATGTAAATTTGTATTTTCAATATGGTAAACTATCGTTCGTTTGAAAAAAAAAAAAAATCTCTCTTTTTTATACATTACCTAACCCATTATCCGCATTTCTGATTCATCAGTTTCTGAAAAGACAGTAAGTAATTTTTTCTCCCAAAAAATCATGAAATTCGATTGTCGTAAGTACATGGTTTTTAATAAGTAGCTAACCTGTGCTTTCGCATGTATTTTATGGACATTTTAGCAAGCTATGACAAGTTAATAACGATAAAATGGTGTGATTTATTTCTCTCTTTGTATTACTAAGTTACACTTCTTTTTTTATGCTTTTGTGAATATAATACCTATCTGTAGTTGACAATCTTAGGTTAAAAAATAATTATTCTAATTTTACTTTCGTTATAAACGTACGCAATGTTACCAGTGTCTAGAAATATTAATTTTTTAGGTGTTTTAATTAGTTTAACATATCACGTTCAGCTTTAATTTAACTTGTGCAATATTTTCACATTCCAAAGTTTGAATGTATGTAATCACATTCTACATTTTATTGATATTTTTGTTGATTGACTGTTAAGTTATCTTAATGTTTCGATCGATTGAAGGAAAAAACGCTGTCGTATAGTGGGAGAATTGAAAAATACTCGATAAGGAAATAAAATTATGCATAATTTTTACGAAAGTAGGCCTACAAACTTATGTTAAATATTTTAAGCTATGATGGTACGCATCTAAAATCACAAAAACTATCACTGAACCAATAAATATAATACTAAAATAAAGCGGAATAAAAAATAAAACTTTCCCAATGTTATATCTGGCTTGTCTTTGAGTTACGTTCGCTTCCTTTTCTAATTTACTCTTATAAACATGGCTGATTAATCGATATACTATATGAGTGATCTTTTGTGGTATCTCGAAATACCTATAGTGGCAAACAGTAAATAAATTTCACTGATGTAACAATGATTGTTGTAAACCTGCAGGGAAATTTAATAATCTTTGAGCCACAGTTCTTATTAGTACAAAACCGACGTATATTACGAAAATAAAACTATAATAGAGAGGAAAGTACCAAAACTTAGTCCCTAGATGGTAATATATATGAAATGGAGCCGGAGATGTTGTAGTGTCAACTTCACTACTTTGCGTTAATGAAGTCAAAGTTTCTAAACGGTCGAAAGATGCTATAATATTAGGTGTTTGATTAATTTTAGTATCGTTGAAATTGTAGTTTTGTACGAGAAATTTTTGATTCGGTTTGGTCATTTTTCGCAGTTTGATTAATCCTTCAAGAAACTGATGGTTAATTGGTCTAAAAAAAAAATAAAATAAAAAAACGAGACTTCAACTTTGAATTTTTTTTTCAATTTTAGCAATAGGCATATTAATGCGCGGGGTATTAAATGGTGCATAATTTGTGAAGAATATTCACCGATAACCGTCATGCATTTCTACTATTTTTTGAATAGATAGTAAAATTTCGGTTGTTAAATCTGCAAGATCGTCGTCGTTCATTTTACGATATAAAGGATAGTTAATTCTTCGACGAACCATACCTTCAATTACAATGTACCCGTAAAGTACGACAAAAGCGAAACCGAAGTACAAAGCTATGTACCATAGTTTATTTCCCGGGTAATAGTGAGTAAAAGGACCTTCAGCGGTTTTAACAGATGATACCTCTGTTAATTCAGTAGTGGTGAAAAACACTGGTTTTAGGGATACGTAACTTGCCGTAGGATAACCTAAATTTTGATTTTGCGGTAAATCCGAAAATTGTGTAAGATCAGGTGGCTCTAAAACTACATCAAATGGCACTGTTTGTACCGGTTGAGGTATTACGTTTGAATTCGGTGGCTGTTTTATTTCACTGATCAGAATACTTTCAGCTGGCTTAGGAAGTACTTTAGTAAATTCATTCTGACTGAAAGGTCTCTTCACTGGCGGATGGAACCTTTGCTGGATGGGTTGAAGTTTCGTGACGTTGTTTAGCAAATTATTATTTTGTAGGTATAAGTTTTGCGCGCTAAAACGTCGTTTCATTGGTTTCAGACGATAATGAATGATGCTGTTGTTGTAACCATTCGATAACGATGCAGGTTCTGGCTGATTAGTCGTAGATTTCGTCCCATTCGTAGATTGATCACGATGTGTTTCTGTTATATTTTTAATGTTTATAGGAAATTGCCACAGGGAATCAGAAGCTTTGGTTTTTGTAGTTCCATAAAGCGCTGCGCTCGGATAACGTAGATCACCGTTTAAATTCGTAACTCTGTTACAGAAAGAAATTGTCAAGTTAGACCTTTTTAACCAGCGTTAAAGACATCTTCGAAACTGCGAGCAAATAACATGAAGTTTTCCGATGCGGTGGCAGGTATTTTTATCTTATGTCTCGCGATTACTTTCAATATCAAATAGAATATATAAATTGAGAAATAAATGCCGAAATATAAGGGCACATAATATACTTTTTGACTAAGCCATCGTCGAGCTTGACTTATACCTCGACTAACGGCCTTGATAGGTGTAAGAGTTTTATTATGCGGTTCCCAATAACACTGGTATTGTTTTAAAATGCCGATGATGAAGTTTTGTTTGAAACTGCAAGAGTAGTGTTGTAGAATCGTTGAAAAACTGTTCCTCAGAAGTCGTAATAGGTAAGCTACTATCAAGGATACCGTATTGGGGTTGGCAATTGTTACAGGATAAATTAACGTGTCTTCTTTTCCAATTGTCGCCGGGTGTGATTCTGGTATCCTAACAAGTGATACGAAGCGTAAGTATTAACAATTATCATTGACTCAACAAGCGTGATAGACGAACTTAAATTCAGATTATTTACAAACTTAGAATAAAATTAAAGCTTTTAAATGAATATCTATAAGCTTCTTCCACACTCGAATTTCAATGCATTGCGTCTTCACTTTCTTAGTATTTTCGGTCGTTTTAATTTTCATGTTGCTTACTTCATCAAAAACGGGAGGTGGGGTAAGTAATTGACACACAAAAAGATGCTTACTCTTTACAAAATGCAGGTGCAAAAAATTTCAAAATCTTTGATTTTTTTCATTTATTTATATCAAAATAGTTAGGTACAAAATTGGTAGACGTGTGGTACATTAGTGAATGGTAAATTTATCATTTGACAAGTAGCAGGTTAAACTTATTAGTGAGTGAAAAAATACGTTCATTAATGGTTGACAATAAAAGGCAGGTTAACTTTATGCCGTGCTATGGATTTAATCACTAAAAAACTCATGTAAACAATGAAATAAATATTAAAATAAAGAGGTATATTCCATGTCATCAAAGTAAAGAGACGACGACCTGTGGATTCAATCGATAGGTTACCACCTTCAAGTAAAAGCTCACAAACTCGGTAAAGTATCATTTCAAAAAAGAAAAAAATGTAATTTAAATTCGCTTTTAAGACGATAAGATTATCTTGAGCAACTTTTGTACTTGTAGAAACTTCTTCTCCGTACGTACTCCTGCAGTGATAAATATAATTTTGTTTTAAAAACCAATTTTAATTCATCGGTAGATGACGAGCTATCAACGCGACCTTTATGTTAATATAAGCAAGAAAAAAATGTCAGCGATAGACCCATAAAATTTAGATAGGCACTATTTAATATGTAAGGTCGATGTGGCTAATGTTAAACACTTTTTGAAATTCGACTTTTCCTTTCCTCTTTTAAGTAATACTTACTTATTTCAGTGCACACATAAACTATATCGGAAATGTTTTTATTCCATTCGAAAACTGAGAGTTTAAGCTTTCGATTCATGTAGGTATTTGAAAAATTTCTAACATGCATTCGTTTCAAATGACGAGGTGTTTATCATTACCCTGTCCTATTTTCAAAAAGTGAGTAATGGTAAACATCCACTTTTATGACAGAAATGCATTTATTTTCCCACGAAAATAAATTTCAATGAATATTTATGATGAGATTTGGTTCAATCTCAGGTTAATTTCGTATTCCGAATATCTTCTTGTGTTTAAATACATACGTGCTCTCTAATAGAAACTTTGGCGAATAAGTAATATGAATCTGTATTAAAATTTGTCGAGTTGGGGTAAAAATTGATGACCGTATTTTGAAAATTAAAACAGTTCGGTATACATATCTAAAGCTAAAAATGGCAAACCAAACGAAATTGGTTCTCTTCTCAGATGTTTCCAATTACCCCCTAGAAAGACTCAAAAAAATAATTTCTTGGATAAAATTTGGAACTTGTAAATGTTGATTTGCACTTTACATTGTATGTAGCATTGGAAAATTAAAAAGTTTCACGAAAATATTCCCATTTGTGAAGTAATAAGTCAAGAGAGATTGGTGTTCATCCCACCGATCATTATCTTTTGTAACAACTCATCATGAAAAAAGTAACTTTTAAAATCGTATTCGATAAAATTTATGATTTGACAGTTTGGGAGATGAAAAGGTATCTTACTGAATATTTTGGGCTGAGTTTCCAATTATTTTTTCATGTTAAGTGCCTTGTTCGCTATTTTACCCACTGTTTACCATTACCCACATCGACCTTAGTATCTAGGTACCTACAAATCGAAGAAAAAACTTGGAAAGTCATCTCGAATTTGCTATTGCAGCTTGTAAAGCCGCAGGAAATTTGGAATAATGTTTCACCAAAAGTACTAAATAAAAATAACCCACCATTATGGTGTGGTAAATAGCAAACACTACGAAAGCATACCAAAACTTATACCCTATATAATAATGTGCAAACAAATTGGTTTCTTTCATCTTAACTACTTTGGTATCATTACTAATAAAGTTACCATCATTAGAATCTAGCAAAATGACTTCGTTTTCTGCAGGAGGCAAGTACGTAGGAGCTTGATAAGAGTACCCGTAAAAATTATTCGATTGTTCGGTAGTCGAGGTTAATTGATGCGACTCTGGGTACCCGGTAAAATTATCTTGGTATTGTTCGTTATTTTTATAGGAATCCGGGAAATATGACGAATCATCTGATGGAAATGAATAAATTTCGTTTTCGTCTATCGTATAATATTCTTGTTTTAACGAATCGTCAACTTGATAAGTGTTACCATAATTTTCGCTATTGGCGAATAAATCTTGAAAAACGGCAGTATTCGGGAACACTTCACCCTCTCTGGTATCTTCATCAGTTTCCGGCAAAATAAACTGTTCCTCGGTTAAATTAATTTTGTACGGTTTAGATAGTACAATATGACTGGAGGTAGGACTGGGTTCAAATATGGCCAAAGTATGATTGGGGAAATTTTTCGTCGGTTGCTCCACAACATTAGAGTGAACATTTTGTTTAAATATGGCCAACGTATGAGTGGGATATTTTTCCTTGGGTTTTTCGTCTTTAAAAATAGCCAGCGTGTAAGGCGAATTTTTCTTATGAATGTGATATCGTTTTAAGTGCTTAAGCAATCGATTTGGATTTCGAATACGGCTCTTATGATCTAGTTTGCTCAGTCGTAGTATATTGGTCCAGTTTTGATGCGATTTCCCAACGTTATCTTCAGTTTGTAGTTTAGAATGGTATTCGGTTAGTTTCCTTTTAAAATACACGTTCTTTTAGAGCACTGACATGATTGAGAAACAGTCGATCTTCATCGAAAAGTACAAATAAACCATTTGTTGAAACTTATCTACCTACTGTTTACTCATATGTATCTATCCTATACCTATGTCTTAACTTATACTTCCACAATGAAATAAGTAAGTAGGTAATCTTACCGTGTTTGATTGTTCTGAATTTTATGGTTGTTATAATCAACATTGTTGTAGGTCACACTCATGCATCGGCTAATCGTTAAATTGCTAATTATAATTAAAATAGTTAAACGACAAAAAATCATTTTACGTTATTTTACATCAACAAACATTATTACTCGAACCAACAGTTCAGTGTGCTGACAGTACACTCATCTCTTGTCATTTGACTCTTCCGGAGTAGATTTTCAACTTATTATCACATCAGTGAAATATTTTAAATAAACAAACACCTTGGTTTGAATATTCAATAAGTGTAGGTATCTACGAAGGTAATCATCGTATGTCTGCACATGAACAAATGATGCAAAAAATTGGAAATATCTGCGCATAAGCTCATACATACATAGCACAAGTGTACGACAACGTTGACCTACAATGTACATAAATTTGATGTGTGCTGTATCGTTTATCCGAATATATTTCATGAAGTAAGGGGAGAGTGACAAGGATTCTGGGGGGAAAAAGGTAAAAATGAGGGTAAGTAGGTTCTTTTGTTTGAAATACAAAAAAGGAATACTTGAGAAGATTTTTTGTTCAATGTAGAAAGTGAAAATTTGCTTCGTAGTACCTAATCATTCAGTTTTTGGTGTTAAATAAATTGCATATGACGTCGCCGGAAATCGTATTTTTGTTGACGTATTCTTTGTTGAATAGGTAACTCTTAGCTGCTCATTTTCAAGTATGAGAAATAGATTCAAGTAAAAATTTATCGCCACGTTCAATGACTGAGAAAAAATTTCATTTTCTATCCGCGTCACGAACAGGTTCATTCACATAACCGATAAATCTGGCAATTGAATCACGTAGGTAGGTAAAGTCGCAAAAACCATGCAGTCTTGGCAGAATTATCAAAAATTCGGTAATACTTGGCTCCAATCCATGTACATAATAATAGGTAGGTAAGTCATCAATTATGTAACGAAAAATGATAAAGAATGAGCGCACACTTCTGCATTTAATACAGAATGAGCGATCTGCACACAATTTCATTTTCTCGTATTGTAAGTACTTACCCAGAATAAATCGAAGTTTTTTTTTTATTTTTTTATCCAGGCTCAGGAGGTATTACGTTGAAAGCCAGTATATATACCTAATATTAAAAAGTTCGACCAACGAAATATGATTCAACTCGAACAAATCCTCACCCATTTGACCCAGTTTTAAATGAATTTTTGGTAAATTATAAATTACAAGGTAATTATCAACTAGGTGAAAAACCTTCATGACGAGCTTATTACAGTTTGTCACCGAAAGAAAACAACTCGAAATAGTGTATTCATAATGCCATCTGTCGTCGCAAAAGTGTCATTTCGTTAATAAGTTTATTAGTGAAGTATTTTTCTATGCTTTTAAGAGTTCTAATATTCGGTTTGATGTTTCCGTTAGCGCACTGGAAGTACTGTGGTGCAGAAGTCATCTCGTCAATGTAAAGTAAAATTACCCAAGTTATTATACCTACGTATTTCCAACTTTTTTATCGACGCTTTTTTTTTAAATAACGGGATCGAATTTTATTGTTAATTTAGCGCTACTTCTTCTGCTTTTGCATGCTCGTAATTGCTAATTCACGTGTTCTCAAGTTGTTATTGTTTTGCGTAACACGAGTAGGTACAGACGTAGAATTCGAGGAAGTTCATTAAATTTTTTTAATCCGACAAAATAATGCATATTTTTCTATTTTTTTCGCATTATTACCAAAATGTAGTGTGAGCTGTCGTAATTAGAAAACGATTGCCTTATCGATAAATGTATGAGACTTTTTAAAGAGATGGTAAACTTGGAGTCATTTCCTCTTCAACTCATACCTACCTATTTAAAAACTTTTTTCAGTAAAACAAATGAAGTCGCTAGTGCACCTAGAGCATCGGCCGGAGTTAGTTACCACGAATTTTTAATAAATGAAGCTTCTTATAAATTTTGGGCTATATTCCAGGTACGTACCCGGTACAGTATCTGTCTACGCTCGCCATATCAAAATGTCTTGATTTCATAAAATGCCCGCATATTTTTTCAGTTAGTGACAGTGGCCGTTCTACTATATTCGACATTTGCTGCCATTTATTTTGCTAGATATAATTATCTGATGAACCTGGAGAACGGCGAGTATGATGATCTTCTTTTCGCCCGATCTTTATCGAACAGATATTCATCAAGGTTAGACGTACAAACGTTCCAGCGAATAGTCGAAGCCATTTTCCGACAGAATGATCAACCTGATCAAGGTTAGCAAGATTAAATACTTATGTATTTCCGCTTTCGTCGATTACGTATAAGTATTTTAAGATGTTCAGATGAAGACTGCTACACATAAGTGTGCTTCGACATTCACCTATTCTTTGCCAAAGTGTAAACGAGTAATGGAAATCTCTTTGTTTGTTTAAAATCGTATAGCTTCGATTTATTTTAATCGATATAATATGTACTTAATTGTACCAATACATATGGGTTGTAAAATTGTAAAATTGTTGTTCCTAATGTTGATACATAAAAAGTTATAATAAATTTTATTCATTTGTTAACGAGTGCATTTCAACAGCCTGCTGTTTAGTTATTTTCGAAGGTGTGGATCAGGTACCTACCTATGCCTTCTTCGTAATAAGTACGCGCGTGAATTAAAATTTTCTGAATGTTTTTTTTTTTTTAAGGAGCTTCTATTGTAAATGTGAGGTGGTGTGAGGAAGTTTGGGAGAATAGGCGTGCAGTTTAGAACTTTATTGATTCATTTTGGAAAGGGGTACGTACTTATACTTATTTATTTTATACGAATCATCAACCTGCATTCTGTAAACATTGCATTTTCAGCACGGCATCAACGAATTGAAATGCAAAATTTTGACTAAATGGATCTTCTTAATGATTTTTACTGTCTGAAGCCAGCTGATGATACAGTGTTAACATTTTCAGGCTCAATGATTGGTTTAAAATTAATGCATTAATTGTGTAAATTACCTAATTTAACTTTTGAAATTATTAAAACTTAGGTGATTCATTGAAAAATTATGAACCAAGCAAGTACCTAGGTTCTAGACCTACATCATAGACGCTTGACAAATAATTCTTCGAAGTAACTCATCGACAACGTCTAATTAAGTACAAACAGGTAGCTTGTTATTATTGAAGCAAGTAATAAATTTCAAATGACATTTAATATTGGATAATTTCCATCTCACACAATGATTGATACGTATAATTAACATCGTATGCTTAATTGAGATAATTTATCTCAACTGCATAACATTTGACATTCGACCGTTGATAATACACGCACTAAATCACAGTGACAAATTATCAGATTAGCACTCAACTTTATATCCATCGGTCAAAGTAATTCGAGCGTTACTAAAACATTTTCAGTAGGTAGCTCCTGTGGTTTCGTCGGTTTCCCCAATACATTTACAGTAATCTACGACTTCTTTTTTTTTGAGAATCCAGGTAATTATGAAACCCATCACAAAGAAGCAACCTTTTCAGAAATTCTCTTCTCCTGCGTTCCCTCCTGGAATATGACATATGAGCAGGTTTTTTTTGAATATCTTGTCCAAAACTGTTGATCCAGAAAACTTTGTACCAATCAAGTATTACTTTTCGTGAAATACCAATATCGAATATGCCCTAATAATCTACGCCAATACAAAAAAATGTCCGAGTGATTTTATAGCGTGATAAATACACAGCCATTCATTCAATAATTCAGCTGTGATTATTGATTTCACCTCCCCTTTCGTGATTGCCGGTTCTATAGGTACGATTACGTTTTGAAAGAACTTTCCTTCGTGTTTTTTTCTTACTCCTTTTTTATTTTGCGAGAATTCATTTTAAAAATACATTTATAATTTCTGATGTGCTCAGAATATTTTCCAAGTTTTCATCAAAACGACGACAGGGAGGGAAGGATAGAAATGGTTACTGAAATTGATTTGAAAATATTTCTAATTTTATTTACCTACCTACAATATAATACATACTCTATATTAAAAAAAAATAATAATAAATGCGCAATTTTCAGTTTTTTCCCAATTAGGTAGGTACTATCTCGAAATTTTTTCAAATTTGATTCGAGGCAAAATTTATTGACTTTTTTTTTAGAATTAAATTTTTTCCCCAGAAGTGTTTTTATAATTTTTTTGGAGGCCTATTTTCAAAAATGAACATTTTTTTAAATGGAAATTTTGAATTTATTGAATTTTATTAATCTTTAAATTTGATAAAATTGCAAGTGTTGGACAGGTGTTGAATTTTTAAAAAATGTTAATAAATATTATAAAAATTGCAAGTTGGTTATGAGATGAGCTCAAAATTTTTCATGACTCCCGGGAATTAATTAGCAATTTTAACCGGGTATTAAGAAATGATTTGTTAGATGAGTTGATTTTCAAAGTTTCATCACTTATCTCACAATTCGTTTTAAATTTGTATTCTTTTTCATTGGATAGGTACTTCGTTCTTATAGTTTGATATCATGAGGTATTATCAATAATTTTACTTATCTAATTCAAAAAATGAAAGTATTAATTTTTAATAGCTTATTAACTCTTCCCCTATTATTGAATACTTACTTATTATGAGGACACAAAACGCACATGTAAGTACTGAGGAGAAACTCAATCATACGTTTAGAGATATATTTTTGTCATCTATTTCAAAATGGTTTTAAACTCGCAGAACTAGTTCAGATGTCAAGTGGCCCATTACAGTTCAATAATTTCGACGACACTGTGAAAGGTGAATGAAATTAGAATGCGTATATTGATCACCTCCAGGCACTTGAGCAGTGATTGAAGAACAGAATGGCAACGGGAAGAAAAAAACAAAAGTACAGTAAAAATTTGAAAGGACGAACGAACTAGAGACGAAACAAGAACGAAAGAACGGACACTTTTCAATTATTTTTTGCTGTTGATTTTNAGACGAAACAAGAACGAAAGAACGGACACTTTTCAATTATTTTTTTTTTAAAGGAATTTTGCATTTTTGCTGTTGATTTTCATTTTAAACGTCAATTCAATCAAAAAATAAAAATAATGAAATATGATAATAAATTCGAATTTTTGGTCACCTTTGCTGTGCTCTGCGCTTCCCTCGTCGACTGAGCCACTGAGCCTGAAAAAAATTTTGTTGTTTGATTTTCGCAAATTTTACCTAAAGATTTTACTGTACGAGGAAGAAGAACCAAAGAACCGAGAATGGGACGAGAAGAACAAACAAACAAAAGTTTTTAAATTGGACAATTTTTTAAAATTTGAACATTTTTTAAAATTAGACAACTTTTCAAAGTTAGACAATTTTTCAAAATTTAACAATTTTCAAAAATTTGACAATTTTTCAAAATTTGTCGATTTTTTACAATTGACAATTTTTTATAATTTGACTTCGACAGTGTTTCAAAATTTGACAATTTTTCAAATTGGATTATTACTTGCTAAAAAGGATTTCTCATACCATTTCGACTGGCTAAAAAGCACAAGAAAGGTACGTTTTTTTTTTCAAAAAGAGGAGCACTTTGAGGACCTCCTGCCATTTTTTCCTCTCACCCAGGGGGCTCAAAATTTTTTGGGAGGTCTCCCACTCAAAATAAACCATTTTACCAAGTTTGGTAAAAATCCAAGATACGTTTCATTTTTCACCCTACCCTAATCTACATGCAAATATTTATTTCTAAAAACATTCAAATAAAATACTCAACATTTGGGCTCTTATACGAGTTTATTATGGATTATTGAATGGCGGAATAGTGGAATAACCACAGGTGTATTTTTTTATTTGCTAGGCTTTAGTATATCGTTTTATGCGTGCATCGTGCTGGCTGCAGACAGCGCAAGAAGCACTGATGATTTATCGTCCATATTGTAATTATTTAAAACTCTTTAACGATCAGTCATTATTCATACAAACACGGCAACTGTGTAATTAAATCGAAGTACATAACCTAAGGTATGAAACAAAACATGAAGCGAGGAGCGAAGAAAAAAAAACCATCGAAGAGCAAGAAGCGATCAAGCGACTAATATAAAGATGTTATCGAGACTGGCGCACGGGCATCGGCACGATATTGGTGTACAGGCACTGGCACAGGCGAATACAACACAAACTTATACATATAAAATAACGGGCGCATCATTTTTTGTAATGCCATCATCACGTTCGATTGTATATGCAAGAAGTAGGTACCCGGCCGGCGTCGCGTCTGCGGCTATGGCAATGAACTAGAGGGATCGAAATCCACGCACAAAGAGGATCACACGCTTCATCTTTTCAGTTACTACGATACTTGTTCGGGCTACTCGCCGCGCTTATTGTATCATACTCGGACTCGGGCTCGTGTTTTTCGTATTCGCCAATGACAATTTGGTATGTTTAAAGGAAACTCGTGATGGCCACCGGTGATACGACTTTTATGTACAATATTCCGCCATGGCACCCTTTAAGTCATCAATCATCTATTCCAAATTGTCATCAGTTTCAGGTAAGATTGATTTCTTGCACCTTTTATTGGGTATTGTTTATGTTTGTTTATGAAAAAAGTAACCAATTGCCGGTGTTTGCATGCGTGTGGAATATGAATTTTAATGTTTTAAAAAACTATTTTTTTGTTTTTGAAAAAAATTCGTATTTGTCAAAATCTAATTAAAATTGAAGAAATCCGCTTTCTGTTACATCCTGTTAAAAGTGATCAAAATCCTATAAAAAATTGTAATTTTTAAAAATTAATTGGAAATTAATTTTTGTATTCAAAATTGAACCACTTTCAAAAAAAGTAGCTACCTATCTAATTGTTTTTGTCAATGAAAAATTACAAATTCATTTTAACCACTAAAATAAAAATCTGAACTTTTTTTTTTCATTTTTTGTCATATGTTACCCACTTTTGGTTTAAATTAATTTAATGAAGACTCTTTTCTCCTCTCCTTCTCGTATTGAAAAAAAAAAATAGTTTATGGATCGTACCTACATTTCCAGTCCTAATTTACAATAAAATCAGTTTTTTTCCAAGCTACCCAAAAAATCAAATTATTTATCATATTAAATCGAATAAAATTTATTCACAGTTTAAAAATTGTATAAAATCTCAAAAACTAAATTTTTTATTCCAAATTTTGTTTACCTGTTCCATGCAAAAGAAAACTCTATTCAAGCGTTATAATTCGAATAACCGCATTAGCCTATTAACAATCAGATAAACCGGGTCATAATATATACTCTATATCTATATTTTGTGTAATTCTTAAACGAAAAAATAGGCTTAGTGAAAATCAGAGTACTTTTCAAGAACCGTTACTATATAAACTGGTCGACTCTCGTTTTAAAAGTCATGTACACTTATCGTTTACATATTTTTAACGAGCATGTAAGTACTTAACAAAATAAGAATCTATTAATGCGGTACATGAAGCAATAAACTGACCAAGTGATCACGAATGTACGGTACTGCTTCATCACGAATTTATCCGCTTTGTGTAAATTATATTCGGTATCTAGTGCTTGGCCCGTTAAATACCACACATACACGTATCTCCGTATTCTATGCACTGGAATTGGCGTTATAAAAGCGAACAAAAACGTCGCAGGTATTGTGGACTTGTTCTTTGCGATACGTATAGTCACGTGTTATTGAGAGTTTCACGAAATCGTACGTAGTGCATTGCTCTTGGATTGGTTTTGAAAAATAAATAACTAAGTAGCGTGGTGGATTGGATTTCGATCGTGTGAGAAGATCGGTAAATAAATATTAAATAGGTATGTTTCACGGATAAAAATACCTAACTCTATCTAATCTTTTGGATGTGTATACCAAAAGATATACTCGTTTTACCACAAAATCATACGGAAATAGCGAAATGGATTTTTTTTTTCGATGTTGAAAAACAAGTATTTAATAACCTTCACTTTACAGCGACAACAATGTGCATTCCTTCTTCATTGTAAGTTTGCTGCTGAAGAAAAAAAAAGTTTTACTTACTTTACATAATTCAAGAGAGGAAAAAAATCAAATCAATATAGCAACATCAATCAATTTTTGACTACTGAAGAGTTAATTTTTTAATGGAATTAATCAAGAATCTAAATCCCATGATCTTATTTCTGATCCCGTTGGAAAAAAATTAAACCTCAAAGACCCGTCGATCTAAAATTAATCATTGATTTGAAAAACCACAAAAGAGAGACTTACGTAATACAAGATCATTTCTAGGAGGCTGTAGGAACGCGACAATTTTAACTGCGACTGACTAATTAACTTAGGTGGTATATACCCACAATTAACTCGAGCAATAAAAATACCGTTTAAATTCCGCGATGTCTTTTAATTACTTTATAGGCGATAGATTAATTCATCCTAAAGTTGAATGCGGTTTATAATACAAAGGTCAAGATAAAATTATAAAAACTACGATGGAGAAAAATTCCTTTTGATC
>JAAOIU010127920.1:0-13110 GCA_018107765.1 Hypogeococcus pungens | reverse complement strand
ATTCAAGTCTTACTGTAGCCCAACAAATGTGGAAAATTTCACAGCGATTTTCTCCTATTATGAAGTAAATATGATGAAATTTGGTTCATTTTAAAAAATTGAGTCCTCGAATCGAAATCAGGCCACTCAAATGAGTACCTTTCGAGTTGTGAGTACTCACCTCTTCTACTATGTCCATAACTTTTCGTTTCGATTCCGTGTAACGTATCTTGCAACGAACTTATCAAAATTTTGCATCTGTCATCATTGGATACCTTCGACTGTTTGATTAACGATATCGCCGTTACCAATGTTTCAATAGCGCTCGCGTATTCTCCTGTAACATAATCGTTGAGTACCATTTTCAAACATACGTGAAATGAAATTCATCAGTAACGAAATGAACATACCCGCTGCCGCATCTGCTACCGCTCTAGTTATCGCTGAACTAGAAACTGTGCGATTTCTGCTCATTATTTCTTCGAATTCCTGTTCATTGATAGCCAATCCGTGATGTTCTCTATGCCCGTCACCACCACCGTACGGCTAAAAAATACACAAAAATAAACATCTTCTTTAGTCACCTCGTAATCTCTTTTTTCGTTCTCACCGATCATATAATCAATAAAAATGAACAACACACAAAATTTCAGATAGAAAACAAATACACATTTCTTAATATTACAAGCGCTAAAACACCACACCGTGTTTCGTACATTGAAAAAATAATCCGATTAACTGGAGTAAAAAAATCCTTCAATAACCCGAACTTCCACACTTCAAAAAGATATATAAATTACGTTACCAAGCAGACCCACAAAAAAAAATATCAATTTTTGCTCATTACATCCAACATTCAATTCGAAAACTTATAACTGAAAAAAAAATATATATATAATCAATAATACATCGTTAACGATGTAAAAATACCGAGATGGCCGCGAAAATAAATTAATTTTATACAAAACAACCGCTTATTAATTTCTTCGAACTGAATTTAAAAGAAGTCAACACTTCGTAATGAAATCAAAAATAATACATACTTTTGAAAAATAATTACTAAAGAAATGTTTCTCTCCAACTTAAAGAGGAAAAAACTTCCTCGAAGCATAATTTTATTCATCTTATTTCTAAACAAAGGAAAAAAATCATACTGTACAAAGTAACTCTTGTACTTTTTCTATCACCTCTTCCAAAACCATAATTTCTTTGCACTACGGAAAAAAAGTACAAATGAAAAAATTACAATTAAAGAAGAGGGAAAAAAATAGGAAAAAAATTAAACAGTATGATCGTACTTTTCACAACCCTACTGTAACGAGTGATTCAACCACGAAGAAATAAAACTACTACAACTCATACACGTAGTATAAATAAACACATAAAAATATCAAGTTACCCTAGAGGACGACTGCGACCCGTATCCGTGGCCTACATGCTGACCAGTCTGATGCTGCTGCGGTTGTTGAAAAAAAGCAGGATTCACGTGCGGTGCCGGCGGTAGTTGTTGAGGTGGTCCGTGAGGAGGAGGTCCTTGCGCTCCAGGAGGCATGCCGTGTACAGGAGGGCCTAAATTTCAACATGGTAATCGTGCACATTAAATTATAAATTAGTAAATTATCACAAAAAATCGACCATCGATCGGTTAATCAATCACAACATTCATAAAAAAAAATCGCTCAGATAGGCTACTCTGAGAAGCCTACTGATTGAAAAAATTACCTTAAGAATAAAATACTTCCGACGAAAACTAAACTTAGTACGATTGCCAATAATAAAATGAAATTTCAATTCATTCCCAAGAAAATACGTTTGTCGCGTAAAATCAAATAATGTTTTCCACATTTATCAGAAAAAAAATCATTCGTCTGTGACAAAACAAAACAACTCAAATCCGAAGCCAATTTGATTAATTAATTGTTACCACATTACCTACTTAAGACAATACTTAGAACATAAGTGACACATTACAATCTTCGTTCTTCTTCTGTACAGTTTTCTAATACATCCTTAAGGAAATAATACAAATTAAAACAAATTACAACGAATTATTAACTCGCCATGCAGTAAATTATCCTTCAACGTATGCAATATGTATATACACATTTCTTCATTTAATAAAACTACCACTCTCGTCTGATTTTAATCGTTAATTTCAAAACGAAACATTCCTTTAAAAAAACAGAGCCATCGTTATATTATTGAAATAACGACCTTATGTAACTTTCAACAATGAATCATAAATGTCATAAAACGTACATGAAAAAATCGTAATAGTTTTCTTGGGAATGACGTAAATCAAATGAAAACTAGATTCGTACATTAAAGTAGTGCCTCCGATACACGGTCGATTTTCAATCGTCGCGCGATTAAATACATTTAAAAAATCTCGCATAACAGGGAGTAATCATCGTAGGGCAACACAACTGTTCAGCTCAGTGTTTTTTACTCGAAAGTAACTTTACGATATTCGTAACTCAAATTTTCGAAACAGAAAACACTACCGATAATGTATTGTCAAGTCGTAATAGTAAAATAATTGTAATAATGGGAGAAAAGTCTATAACTTATTAATAACTTGTAAATAATTACCTCCTAAATGACCTGGCGGACGCCCCATCGGTCCTTGACCAGGTATTAACCCTTGCATTGGAGGGCCTTGTTGATGACCGTGAAAATTCGGCCCTCCAGGTTGATGAGGTGCACCTTTAAGAAAAAAACACATAAATTTACGTAACAATTAACAATATGTTGGGCGTAGTCTCATCTCTGTTCTTTTTTCCTCTTTCAAATTACAATTTTTTAAAATAAGTGCTATTCAAAAAAATTTAAGGGGGGAAAAAAGTAAATGAGTAACAAGGGTTCGACACAGCACGATGTAAATATTACATGAAAATTGGTCAATTTTATAGGTTTTCCACTGGCATATAATATCGTACATGCCAACACTATCATTATGCTAGTTTAATAATAAGCTATTACACTAAGAATCCTTTACGCAAGCACGGATTCGCCAAATACTTTCGTTCACTCTAGTAACATGTATAATCATTAGTGAAGATAGAAATAAGATAGATTGATTTGGGTTTTGAAAAAATACGAAATAAATCAAAAAAGGACACAATAGGTAAGTAAAAGTTTACGCTATAAACATTCGTATCTACCTACTGTCAAATAAGTTGAGAATAAATCGACCCAAACTTTTTTCACGACATTCTTTTAAAAATAAGAGTGATAGTCACATAGATTATCTCAAAAGAATACCTATCATACCGCTATGAAAAAGTATTAAAAAAGGTAGGAAATGGAGCGAAAAAAGTAGCCTTTGTTTCAGCTTAATTTAAATCAGGAGAATTCCCAATTATCTTTTTCGAAAGAGGGACATTACATTCCTTCGACATAAAAGTTAGAAAAGAATTTTCGATTTTTCAACGGAATACTTTTATCAAAAAATTGATAATTCATACCGTAAAAATATTACAGATGGTATAAATATGTAGATTACAGTAGATAATTCAGAATTGAATATAAATTATGCCCTTTATCATAG
Organism: Hypogeococcus pungens; assembly: GCA_018107765.1. Classification (NCBI taxonomy): domain Eukaryota; kingdom Metazoa; phylum Arthropoda; class Insecta; order Hemiptera; family Pseudococcidae; genus Hypogeococcus; species Hypogeococcus pungens. The sequence goes on along the minus strand of JAAOIU010127920.1, from coordinate 9,581 downwards.
AATTTATCCAAGATATCAACTTATTTGTGTAATCGCTTAAAGAAATCAATTACATGAAATAAATTAATAACAAACATTTCCCTTCGGGGTAAAAGTAATGGAAGAATAAAAATCTTAAAAAAAGAACTATGTTACAGAAACATTACGAAATATCCGGAGAAAAAAAAAGACAACAATTTTTTTTGTTGAGATTTCACCATAACAAAAGTAAAGCATATAATCACAAAACGTAGTAAATTACCTGGTGGTCTATTCCAATCTGGACGAGGAGCTCGAGGATCATTATGCATCACTTGAGGAGGACCACCTTGAGGTGGAGGAGGCCCTCGCATTCCTTGAACAGGAGGAGGACCTTGAAACTAAAAAAAAAAATAAAATAAAATAAAATAAAATAAAATGTTAAAATGACACAGAAGTCAACATTGATTTTACGATACTAAATTTTATTTACCATTCCAGGAGGCATAGGACGATTTTGAGGAGGCATACCTTGTGGCATCATACCAGGTCTCGCTCCTACACAAGACAGATACGATTAGATAACAATATAACAAAGAAGATATTGCAGGATGTAAAACATTACCGTAGGCGTTGCCTTGATGGAATCCAGGAGGTGGTTGATGATTTGGAACTGCATTGGGAGGCATGCCTTGACCCATTTGATGAGGTGGTGGTGGACCGGGCATTCTTGGTCCACCCTGCATTGGAGGACCGCCGGGCATACCTGGACCAGGCATTCTAGCCCGCATCTGCTGCTGCATCTGTTGTTGAGGGGGCGGCTGTTGCTGCGGTGGCATCATCATTCTGGGAGCATTATTAACTTGAGGCGGCGGTTGGGGATGTTGCGGTCGAGCGGAATTCGAAGTAGGTGGAGGAGCTAATCTAGTCTTAGATTGCGCTTCAAACTGAAATGTCATTAAACATTGCAACATAAATACGAAATTATGAAATAATACAAAACGTACTTGATTTAATGCTTGTTTAGTTGGATATGTGACCGCGGGACACTGTCCGTAAAGTTCTTTCTTTGGCAGTTTTTCCAAGCACTGTCGCATACTAGCTTCTGAAGCCAACGAAATAACGCAGAAACCTTTAGATTGTCCGTTAGCACGGTTCTCAAAAAATTTCACATCTAGAAAATCGGTGATGCCGAGGGAATGCACAGCTTCCGTAATGTCTTGGTCACTAGTCCACTGTAACAGAAAATTGAGGATTATAGATACATTTGATTCTGCTGTACTCGACACATGAGCAATCAGCGAAGAACTGACCCATGTCAAATTGCCCACGTAAAGTTGAAATCGTTTGATAGGCAGCGGATTTTGCGCGCCATTGGTTGTACTGTAAGGAACGCCATGGTTTACTGGGGCATCGTTGCTCACTGTACTAGAATTTGAACTCAACTGTGGTTTAACATCGCCGTTCGCCGAACTACCACCGGCAATTACATCGTCATATAAATCAACAGATTCGCCGGCAAATTCCTACGAAAAAACACACCAGTGTTATGGAATTATATCACACCGTAAGTCACAGAACATCGACAGACACACACACAAACACAACAGTATACTGTATCATAGCAACACGCATTTACAATATCCCTATATTAATTACAAATTATTTCGATAGTTTACTTGGTATATTTTGTAGTTACCTGAGCAAAGTCTTGTTCCAAGTCGTCGGCGTATAAATCAATATCCACTCCATCTGCCATTTTGTTCTAACTTTTCATCGGTTGCAATTATAAGATTATACTTAAAGTCACCTAAGCGAAAACCGAAAGAGAAGCGCGATTTTTTATCTAATACAAGCGATGTATTGTAATCGATACATCAGAATTGATAACAATGTACAATTATTCACAAAGTCTCATTTCTTCATAACATTAATCAATCAATTCGGCATCACTTTGTTATTCGAAGTCGAAGGTAGCATCAAACATGGGTAAAGGGAAAAACGAGGAAAAACATAAAAAACGCGACCGCAAAATTGCAAAGTAAACCACCGCAAGGTAGCGCAAGGCAGAAAAACTTCTTCAAAATTCAATATGCGCATGCGTGAACGGACATTCAATCACGTGATTTTGTTATCCTACGACAGCATTTCTAATTGCAATGCTCGAACTATTCTAGAAATTTTTTTCATTGCATCGAAATAGGAAGATAAAATCGGATAAAATAGGTTTGTCGGGTTTGGTTTGGGTATAATAAGATTTCAATTTTTTAATTTTTAAAAAAAATTTTAATCGCTCATTTTTGTATTAATTTACATTGTTAAATTTAATTCACATTACTTTCATTCATTTTATGGAATTGGAGAAAAAACATTTTATAAAATTAATCACTGATTAGTTGCTTCAGTAATTATGCAAAAGAAATGAAAATTCGCGATGATTGTTATAAACTTGAAAAATAATGATTCGATCTGTCAATGAGGATATTCCGAAAATGGAAAAAAAATTCGAAGTTGATCTTTACAGCCTGCCACTAAAATCAGAAATTAATTCTAAAAAATGTTTCATAATTTTAATTTTCCTATTTAATTAGATGAACGAGTTTCTTCATAAATTCACTTTTTAACAAAATTTAAAGTGAATAAGAAGTATGCATGATATGAGCGTTATTTCCATAAAGCGGGGTCTATACTCGCGTCTAAAAACAAAATTTCGAATGAAAACGTAAAATAATTCAAAAACTACGATGTTATTTGAAAAAACAAAGAGAGTTAAAATACTCGATTTTCAAAGTACTTCGCGTTTTGCTGATGAAAAATAGAAATCGTTTCTATTTTGCATCAGAAAAAATGACTTTCTCTGTAATTTTCCGGTTTTCAGATGCGAGTATAAACCCCGCTTAACACAAAATATCACACATTTTCTTCAATTCGGGTTTTTCTCTTTTTCATCAGATTTACTGATCTTTTGAAACTTCTGCACAGTTCTTGTGTTTGAACTAAATATATTACAACATTTAACTTTCTTGTTGAGTTTCTTTTTCTCCTTTCTAAAATTGGTTTTGTTTTGCTGAGTAAGAGTACAAATAAATAATTTTCGAAGTGACAATACTGATAGATTTCCTCATTAGATTTTTTCCAATTTAACAAATTCAAATGAGGACGATTAGTTCAATGCGTTACTATTTACAAGTTGAACTTACGCAATTTTTAAGAATATGAGTGTTTGCTGCTTTCAAACTATTCTACCAAGTTTAGGATTGGAAGCTTCAGTTTCAAAAATTTATTCATTTCATTTGCAAATTTTGAAGCATTACCCACTGTATCACTTCTGCCGTGGATATGATTGAAATAATGATAATCTTTTTTAAAACCAACTCTCATTATTATTGCCGCTCAACTTCATCAACGACCGTTAAAAAATCGATATCGAACTATTGAAATTATGAATCGTTGCCGTTGCATAATGCATCACTGATTCACTTCTTCTTTCAATTTGAGTTTTGAGTTAGTAGTGTTGGCACTGTTGGCGACCCTGCGTGAAACAATGGCGGTAGCGAGATTTGTTTGATAATTTAGAGTTGAAAGTGTGTGTGCTATGTTACGTGATAAAATTGATTATTCATGACGAATTTCGATAATCATGAAATTTTTAATGGAAAAGTGTATTATTAAATTGATTTTTAGTAAAGGTAAATGAGTTTTTTCGTTTTCGAGTCAAGTAGTGTATTTATTAAGTATCTGTAAACTACCAACTACCTGTTGTCTAAAAAAGACCTAATTACATTAGTAAGAGCATCTTCCAATAATTTATCGTTGTTTTTGTATTAATTAATTAAATTATCACCAATGGATAACGGTAGTATGATTGATAACATTTCGCGAATCATTAGTGAATAAACAAATGATATCAGTTGTTTGTACGGTGCTGATAATAGTTTACTAAAAGAAAATTCGGTCTTTTTTCAAATTCGTATTAGAAAATTTTTTGGCTGCTATTTCCGTATTTGTGTTCATTAGCGATGTAGTTTTGTGAATTTTTTTCGTTTAAATTTACTTTTCGAAATATGTTTATTTTAGAATATTTAACAAAGTGGCTAAATTGCTATCACAATGGCTGAGGTTTTACCGAGAAAACGGCACGCAAACATTGAACGATTTCAGAATCGAATGTCAAATTATAAAAGGCATTCTCTAAATTGCGAGAAAAAATTTCAAAGCACACGTGAAGCACTCCACGAACAGGATGCTGATCAAACGCAGTTCCTGCAACAGAAATTCCTACAAAGTAGAGAAAAAAAAGCTGCTAAAAAGAAGTTAGATTCGTCCAGTAATGCTGTTGCTTTGGTAAGTTCTAATCAACACTGTATTTTCTTAATGTATACTTATATTTATCGTAAAAAGAATCGCTTAAATGATTATAGTCACGAGATAGTAAAAGTGTTGCTACTACTGTACGGTCGAAAAATTCATCCTATCTGTGGATAAGACTGTTCGAGAAAATCATACGTGTTTGCATTTTCGCTGGAATCTGCCGGATTTCTGACCAAAATTTTTTTGAAAACGAAAAAGTCAACGTTGATGTCTTCGTTTCTTGAATGATTTTTATTTTGTCAGATCGGAGAACCGAGGTGTTGTTTAAGAGTGGTATCAGTAATAACGAATCATGTTGAAGATGTGATATCAGAGGTTAAGAATGTGGACGAGTTTTTAAGGAGTTTACACTGTGGCTCATTGTAAAAGCGTTTTATTTTTTTGTTTAACCAAGAGATCATGCTGTTCTGCGGATTAAGTATATTCGTATAGCTTGGTCGAAAATTAGTTGCTGGAGAAGATGAACGTGAAAGCGAATGAACGACATTTTTTCATTAGTTTATTGAACCAATTAAAATATGTTTCGTGTGTCCTTCATTATACCGTGCTAAACAATCGATCTGATTGTTTAGTAAACCACTGTAGACTACAGTGCGGTGTAGTATTCCTACGAATCTACGTTTACGATCTCTTTTCTGTTTTCCTTTTCATTTATTTATTTATTTTTTGGCAAAATTACCACGAATAATCGAATGGAGGACAGTCGTGTATTGGTAGACTGAAAATATTATTAACCTCACCTCGGCGTTGTTATGAAAACCCTTTACACGGCATGAACTTAATTGTATGAATTGTTTAATAAAACCGTTTAAAAATAAACATTTCGCCGAGTAATTTGTGCATGTAGAAAGGACTAAGCGACGCGTCGCGGACGCAACCGACGACGGAGCGTTGGTCGCGTTCGTTGATTAAGAGTTTATAGTGTTTTATTCTGAAGATGAAAAGAAGCGGTCGTCGTATTCTGCGTATACCTGTATAAAAAACGATAAAAAAGAAACGGTGTTGTGTAAAGCGCCATTTCATAGTCGTAGTGCGTAAAATAGTGGTAATGAGATACGAGGTGTAGCAGTAGATAGGCATAATATTCGTACGTATATGTGTGTGTAGCGCATAGCCGCATACGCTGGCTATACCACACAAGCGCACACTCACGCAGATGTCCACATTTCTAATGCCTAACTTCGAGATCGGAAAGCAGCAACTAGTAACTATTATGAAGTAACTAGCAGCGCCCTGATTATCCATTATCATATCACGCGACATACATACACATAACTGAATAACGAGACTCGATAGTGTGTAGAAAAGAACGGATGTATTCCCCTCGCCGCTCGACCGTCTTCACCTATCCTCTTCTTTTCACTATTGGAATCTGTACCTTTATGTTGGCCATCTTTTTTTTCTCGCTTCTTCTGCTATTTCGAATACTTTCGTAGAAAGATTTTTGGCCGCAGTCTGTCACTACTCGAACAAAAGCGTTTTTATTTAACGTTGATGTACCTCCTCGATATACGTATACAATGTGGCTGGTTGGTTTGTTTGTTGTGTAGTCGAACCACACACCAAAATCGTCCACCTAACTCGAGAATTTTACGTTTTTATGTCTCACTTTGGCGTAGGTTTTATAATACCATCGAATACAGCGTAGATCGATGACTAGAAAGATTATTAAACCGTGAAATAAATTCACTTCAAAAAGGCATCTTAATTGAATTTGTATTTTATTTATTATTTATTTTATTTTTTTGCTAAAATTAAGAAATTTAAGAGTAACGCGAGTGAATTATGTTCAACGTTTGGAACAGAACTTTCGCTAACAATATGTCTTCTAAACTAGTAGGTAAACCATCTGTGTCATCAAGGGCACCTACTAAACGAAAAAAACTGTCGAGAACGTCGTATTCTCGGTGCGCTAATATTTCGCAGATTTTCCTCCTTCAATAATATTCTCAAATTCTCTGTCATATGAGTCTTGAATCAGGAAAAAGAGACACGTAGGTACGTGCGTTGTTGATTTTCACGTTAATCGAGCTTCAGATCACTATTACTCCCACCCCACTAAAAAAGAAGAAGATAGTAACGTGCCAAAGGTTCCCGATCCTTTCTTCGAGACTGTAGACCACCACGGAAAGGATCACCAACACCTGAAGAACCGGTTTTTTATCTGTATTTCTATCCTGTCCTTTGAATGAAGGGTCGCCTCGTTCAAGAAAAGTGGTGCAATAAGAGAAGTCTCTACTGTCACTTGCACATCACGTAAAAATCATTTACTTAGTTCATGTGTTTTTTCAAAAATTCGCCATTTTTCTTCATTTAAGATGGGCCACACTGTTTTGTAAAAAAAATCCTTTCGAAAGTTTTATGCGAAATACCAACTTCAAGAAACAATTTTTTAGAAATGAATTGAGCCATTGAAACATTTTTAGGGTAATGTGGTATGGTGAAAGAAAAACCACAAACCTTTCGCTAACTGGCAACACTGACGATGTAATAATTCGAAAATGGTTATGAAGGGATTTTCTTTTGGGAAAAAAGTTATACTAAACCTAAAACTTAGTCCAACTTTCTGTTCTTTCCATGATTGGTAAGAGAGAGAGGCATAAACTAAGCCTAACATTGATCGAGGGTCTTAATTTAGAAGGACGATTTCGCATAAAACATTTGTGATTAAGAACACATAACATTTTGTCGAATTAAGTGGTTTCAAATCGTGAGAATCAGTCCTTCTTCTGCATTTCTGTTTAATCCGTCATCAAGTGGACTAAAAAGGATCTATTTTTTTTTGTTTATTTTGAAAATTTTTTGTACTTTTTTTCCCAAAAGAAAATCCCTATTTGTGCAAAAAGTGCCAGACTATGGCTATTCGACGTTTCAGTAGCAAATTCGATGAAATTTACGAGTAAAAGGTTGAAAAGTTGGCAACTCTGAATTGCGGTAAATGCATTCTGGCGTATTTTGCGTACAAATTTTTTACTTAGTGCATAAATTTAAAACACGCGTGAAAATTTTTCACAAATTAACCGGCGCCTGCCTCCTTTTACGTGTATTCAGTTCTGCCTAAAATGGTTTTTCAAACTATTATCCTTGTGAAGGTGAAAGGAAGAAATGTCGATTGTCAAGACTCACGTTCATGCGTATCCAAATTTGTCGACAAAAAATTATCGAGTAGGTACTGCTGTAAAGTGTTATTTTATCATTTCGTAATTCCATTCTAGGCTAATTCTTGCCGATATATGGCTCATGTGAAAAATAGTGTGTAATTTTCTATATTTTAAAACGTGTGTTGCCTTCAAAACGCTGATTTACGAAAACTTCGATAAATCTAAGAACGAAATGCAGATTTTTTAACGAGAATTTTCATAGAAATTTTTTATTTTGGGAAGGAGAAAAAAATTTAATCGAATTTCGTGAATTTTCAACGAATGACGCTATCGATGGTGGGAGAGGGGTGGACGTAAACTTTGCAAACAATATTTATTCAAATAGTTAATTTAACTCGCGACTCTTACGATGACGTTCAAAGCTTCATTTGTATACGTATGATTTTCGTATTTATATGTATTCAGTACGAAGACCCATCAGGTGTCGTGCAGAAGTAGTAATACCTGTTTATGAGATCCGTGTGACTTGAGCGTATTCCATTTTATGAGACCGTTGAAGGAAGTACGAAAGCAGCGGACTTGCTTACATACATTCGAATAATTGCTGTACTTCAGACTCGATGAATACTGGTTACTCTCACAGGAACTCTCCAAACTTACGCATCCGATGAGTATTTTAATACATTGGAGAATGATCGCGTTTATTTGCATCATTGGCAATACCTACCTGTGCTTGCTTGGTTCTTCTTCTGCTCTTACCTAATCTTGAGCTGCCGCGTGATAATAATCTTGTAGAAAATTTGACTCCGTTAATCGAGTAATTTAGGAAAGATGAAAGAAACGTCGAGTTTATTTTAAAACCGCTGCGCCGTATAAAATTTCATAATTCTCTCTTTGACTAATTTTCGTTTTCGATTTGAATTTGCTTCGTTCGAAGGGCAACGTAGAAAAAAATTGAGTCGGCTGCGTGAGTTCACCGTACACTGCGTCTTTTTGAAATTTAAACTTCAAATTGCCGGCAAATTTTCAGAAATGAGTGAAAATTAGAATCTTAAACCGAAATATATCGGGCTTAAAAAAGTTTCTTCGAGTCAATTAAAAATTTTTTTTGGTGCTCTTGCAAAATTTTCAAGGCATTCTGAAAAAATTCAGATGTTCTTTGTCTTATTATTTCTAAAGAAAATACTCAAAGTGTTGCCGAAAATTTTCAATACTTGCGCGACATGTTTCAGAAAAAAAATTCTGGAAATGTGAGTAGCTAACAAAGTTAGTTTCAGTTTTGGAAAATCTTTCACAATCAAATGAGCATGAGTGTCATTTTCATAATGGGAAATTTTTACACAAAGAGAAAGAGACAGACCAGTTTTCCGAAATATCTGTCTAGCCGACAAGCCGACGTGATGTGTTCCCCGCCCTTATCCCGTCGTATGGGTACTACATTACACCTGTAACCGAAAAGGTGTTTTAACACATGTACGTTACGTGTTGGTTTAGACCATGTACCTATTTACTGAAATATGGTTCTTGGCAAAAATAATATATTCTAGATTGGTTTTCATATCCGTTGAATCTTCTGTTCATACCAGCTGCCTGAATAGTGAATTCGAATTCCAAACTTAGATGGATTAGTGTGACTCTTTTTAGAGCAAAAGTGGAAGGTAACTATCCAGATTCTTACGAAATTGAAAAATTTATATGCATGTATTGGTAAAATTCATGATTTAAGCAATATCATCTGGTCTGAAAATTTAGAAAATTTATAATCATAGTTGAAACTTCAAAAGTGTGGTCATTCCTTTGACTTGAACATTCTACATGGTCGAATGAGGTGGAGTAAACTCAACAGACCTATAGCCAATTTTCTGGAAAATTTTATTTTTTCCATGCCGTTGTTAGAATGTAGGTAGGTACTTTATGAATGTAAGAATGATTTTTAACTACCCACACCTCCTTTCCCCGATTCCTGGAAACTGAACGGTTTTGTATAAGGTTATGGTATAAAATTCTACTTTAACAAGTTCAGAACCGATTTTTTTCAGATGTGGCATGCAAATAAAGACACCCCAAATTAGTAAGTAGTAAAGAAACTTAAGACTCTGCTTCTCCAGAAATATTTATTTTGCGAAGCTTTTCAAACACCAAGTGTTCATC
>JAAOIU010127908.1:0-10400 GCA_018107765.1 Hypogeococcus pungens | reverse complement strand
GCTTTTGAAAATCCAAATTTTCAAAATAAAAGTTTGAACGAATTTCAAGAATTTCAATTGTTTTTTGAGACTTTAGAAAATATTCATTGAAAAAAAAAAACTCCGGTTCTAATCACAGTTCTACAGTCCTTCTTTTCTGACGGACCGAAACTCCGCCACTTTGAAAACTTGTGTAGACTCGATGATTAATCATCGATATAACAAACGTACTCAGCATATATCTCATATGTTTACTATTTACATCCATGTATCTACGAAACAAGAATGGACACTGTCACTTGTCCAATGTCCATCATATTATAGTTATGGCGACCAACCTTGATTTTGTTTTTTCCACGATGTCGAATTAATACGCAAACAGGATTGTGTTTCCTTTACCGCAGTACTCTTCTATGGTTTTCGTAAAAGTATGTTTTTTTATTTTTATAGCTGGAATACTATCGAGACTACGACGACTTCAAGTTATCCTCCACAGATTCGTACTACCAATTAGAGATACCACGAGCTAGATTCGATCATACTGGAGCATACACGGTGACAGCCAGTAACGAGCATGGCGAAACTAAAGCCATAGTTTCGCTACAAGTTTATTCCAAAGGTTGGTATATTAGCTTAAGGGCTGCCTCTCTCCTAATGTCAATAATTACTAACCATAAATTTTTACCGTAACCAGATTTACTCGCCGATACCAAGACAGAAGTTGGAATGCCACACGAAAACATGAAATATAGGTAATGTTCGACGGACAGACTATATAATTCACGTAAAAAACGTATCAATTACTCCATCACTTCTCTATCTAACTTTTTTTTTTTTGCTTTTGCTATTACAGTCAAGTTGAAAAAGTCCCTAAAATAAAGAAACATTTATCCGACATCAAATGTTGCGACGGTGATTCAGCTACTTTTGAATGTGAAATTCATACCGAAGGCGATACCTCCAATGTCGATTTTCGATGGTATAAAAACGGAAGGGTAAGATTTTCTAATCTAGTTGTAGTTTGTATTTTTTTCTCCGCCTTCATCTCACGGTTCGTATTGTGGCGTGGTCACGTTTTCGTGAGATGAAGAATTTTTGCTACATTATGGATTCTGAATTATAGTTGATACCACTTGGAAACGACTTCGAAGCTATTGAAAACGGAAGTGTTGCTAAATTAATTATCAGACATGTTTATCCGGAAGATGAAGGTCGATACAGTTGCATAGCCAATAATAATCTGGGGAATGCAACAACCACAGCGTGCTTAATTGTTGATGGTACGTGAATTGGATGTTTTTAAAATCAAAAAGTTATCCAAAATTTTAATAACCAAAAAAAAAAGTTATGACAAAATTGTTTTTAAAAAAATTTTGAAAAAATTTAAGGTGAGATAAATTGAACGCGATGAATTCGCATAAATTTCAAAAAACTGAGATTTTTCAGAAAATTTTCGTAAAAATAAAAAATTAGTAAAATTAGTAAGAAATTAGCAACCTTTGAAAGAAAAATGAAAATAACACCGAGCAAAATTTTCTTGTTCCTCTAGTTCCGGAAGAAAAAGAAAACCTACTCAGTAGACAACTGAACCGATCATCTGGCTTCAGGTCAAGAGGGTCCACACCTTCATCACTACGAAAAACTCCACCAAGAACTATTTCACCGTCAGACGGTAATTCAACAAAATCAACATTCGAGCCTTTTTTCCCAACATAACCAACACGTCCTTTAAATTTACAGACACATCGGCACATCGAACCAGTCATCGATTCCGTAGAAAAACACCTCCAAAATTTTACGCTGTACCGCACAACAAAATAGCCGAGCTCGGGCAAACCGTAAGATTCCAATGTGCTCTGAGTGGACATCCGGAACCGACGACAACGTGGGATAAGAACGATAGACCTATCACTCCAACTTCTCGTATTTCGATACAAGAACGAGACGATCTCAGGGTATTAGAAATATCTAACGTTACCGCTGAAGACGAAGGTCTTTATCGGATAACCATTGAAAACGAAGTAGGACGATGTGAAGCTACCGCTAGGCTAGATATTATGAGTAAGTTCTTCAATGTAGTAATTTTGTGGTAGAATAAAGAGAATTAAGTTGGTTATTTACAGGCCACCGAAGTAGACAAACAAACGGCATGAGAACACATACCGCGGATGGTTCTTTTGGTCGTCACACCATCGGTAAAGTTGCCAATGCCGGTGGTAAATGCACTATTTCATGCAACGTACCGGACGCATCTTCAGCTACATCAACCTCTTGGTACAAGTACGTATTAGTACATTAATACATTTTTTTGATACTTTTTCGGTCGTCGAAAGCGAACCTGAAATAATTCCACTGGTTACAGGAACGGCGAATCTTTAAAAACCACCCAGAATATTACTCCATTCTGTGATAAAACGTCAGCTAGATTACAGTTTGATAATTTGACGACTGATGACTCAGGCGTCTACACCTGTATAACGGAGAATACCTCTGGATTAACTAGATGTTCCGCTGAATTAATAGTACTCGATGACTATAACAACAACAACATGCATCTTCAGCCACCAGTTTTCGTTACCGGTTTGCCACTACGATCTTCCACCGTTGAAGGGAATCCGTTTGAATTTAAAATTAAACTACAAGGTTAGTTATTCGTATCATCGTGTGTGAGCGGATAACAGATTATTAACTTATTTGAATAATTTCTTCGTACGTGGTTGGAGAAAATTCCAACCGATGTAGGTACGTAGTACTAAATCATTTTATTTTTCAGGCGAACTCCCAATGCAAGTTACTTGGTACAAAAATGGCGAGAAGTTACCAAATTGCGATGACTTCCAATACATAGACAATAACAACGGCGAATTCGGTTTGAAGTTGAACGATGTATTTTTAGCCGACTCCGGATCATATAAATGCGAAGTTTTCAACTGTTATGGAGACGCAACATCTACCGGACAGTTATCAGTTCAAGAAGAACAGCCGTTTATGGATAGATCACCTTCTAATATTAGAGCTGTCTCTTGTAACGGCCATTTCACTCCTGCAGCTGTTACCGAAGGACCTATCGATATGATTGCTTTACGCGGCGATACGGTTTCGTTAAAAATTACCTATGTCGGAGATCCTGAACCGTCCATCAGGTGGATGAAAGCTGTGAGCATCAAACGGTTAAAACTTTCAAAGAAACACAAATTGTTATTCATAACCGATATTTTTCAGGGTCGTCAGTTACTAACTGATAAACGAATCTCGATCAAAACTGAAAACGGCTCTTCCATATTGAAAATCGAACGAGTAACGGCTGACGATGGTGGTAAATATGAAATCTGCGTTGAAAACATCCACGGAAACGACACGCATACCACGTCCTTGGCGGTTGAAGGTTAATTTTCAAGTCATTTTTTCAAATACTCCAAAAAGATTAAGATACATTCTAAGCTGTACGGTAATGTGTTCGATTTTCAGGATCACCAGATGCGCCAAAAGGACAACCAAATGCGGTGGCCGGAGACAGATGTGCTACGGTGACATGGCAAAGTCCTCCGTACGATGGTGGCAGCATAATAACCGGCTATACGATAGAAATGCGTTCGTACTCGAATTCACAATGGAGAAAAGTCATGGAAAAGTAATAAAAACTGAAAATCATGTTATCTATCATCAATGAGTTCGGTTTCATTACATCGAACACAACCGATATTTTAGATGCCATTCCTTGTTCTGTACAATACGAGGTTTGGTACCGGGAGAATCTTACATATTTCGGATTCGGGCTGAAAACATGTACGGTTTAAGTAATCCTAGTATGGAGTCCACTCCTACTTACATCACTCACGCAGGTAATGATAATTATGATAAAAGCAAATAGATATGTTGTGGTTCAAGTCTGAAACTGTACTTATCGGGGATGGTACGGACCATTTTGTACAAACCTAGGTGTGTCCCGACTGCAGTCCAGATTCGAACTTAGTACGATGTTTTTTGTACTATTAGCGATGGGTACGTCCACTTCGCACTTCGTCCGGACCACGCAGCAACATTGTACAGTACGACTGTGCGAAGTCAGAAATGACATCGCGGATAGTACAAAAAGCGTCATACTAAGTTCGAATCTCGACTACAGTCCGGACACATCCAGGTTTGTACAAAATTGCCCTATACCATCCCCGATAAGTACAGTTTCGGACATGGACTACCACAGATACATATGTACTTGTAGATCTTTACTTTTACTTAAACGATTGCGTACTTATTCATAGATATTTGTTCGCCAATCGAGCCAAAGCGAGTGTATATACAGAATGGCGAATCATTTAAGGAGCATTATGAAGTACTGGAAGAGCTTGGTAAAGGTCGATACGGTATAGTGCATAAAACGCGCGACAAAGAATTCGGCAACTATTACGCAGCCAAGTTCGTCCGATGCATTAAATCAACAGATAAGGAAAAAGTACGCGAAGAGATAACCATAATGAATCAACTAAAACATCCTAAACTATTACAATTGATAGCAGCTTATGAAAATGTTAAAGAGATGATAATGGTTACCGAATAGTAAGTCACATAAGTAGTGAATATGCTAGCTCAAGAAGTAAAATAATCTTAATAAATTCTCACCCGTAACGTACGTGAATTTTTTCAGTATCAGTGGAGGTGAACTGTTTGAAAGAGTTGTAGCCGATGACTTCACGTTGACTGAACGCGATTGCATTTTATTTATGCGACAAATTTGCGAAGGTGTGGCGTACATTCACAAGAATAATGTCGTTCATCTTGACTTGAAGGTAGTAATGAATAATCGGTATTTTTTGTAACTGTTAAATTGCATCTGATTGGTTCATTTCCACAGCCTGAAAACATTATGTGTGTTTCAAGAATATCGCATCAAATTAAATTAATCGATTTCGGATTAGCACAAAAAATCTCACCTGATACTCCCATCAGAGTACTATTCGGTACGCCAGAATTCATACCACCGGAGATTATCAATTATGAACCGATCGGTACGGAAACTGATATGTGGTCGGTCGGTGTTATATGTTATGTTTTGTAAGTATTTCACCTCGCGGTAACCGATTTACGTTCTCAGACAGTATCTAGATATAAATACTTTTGCGTGCTAGCTACAGGCTGTCATAACTGAGTTGTCAGATGCGTATTCACTAAAAAAGTGGCGTTCCAGTACCTTAAAATGTAAAGTTTGTAGAGTTTATCAAATGAAAGTCACTTCATTGCGGCTCCTCGAAAAATATGTTGTGCTATTTCTTCGATAAATAGTGCTCCGGGCACATTCACACTTTTCTATCTAATTTTCGGAGCCTGTTCAATTTTGACGCTGTTTTGTAACTGCAATCCTCGAAAAATGTTCTCTCGATCTATAACTGTCAGTTATCAGTCTAGTTCGGGTAGGAAAATCCGCAATAGAAACGACGAGTAAATGCACTTCCGATTTTGAACCACGCAAAATTATGACATGACTAAAAAACGCGATTAAAATAATTTCTCTGGACACCTCTCACATCTAGTAAAATTCATCACATATTATACTTACTTAATCATCACATAAAATAATCAGGAAAAATTCAAATCCAAATAATTGATAATCAACATGGCGTCAGATGCAACAAAATATCAAAAATCTTTTCGCACGTAGACTCGCAGCTCGCATGTCGCAATAAGAACGTGACATTCAGTGACGTATGACGTTGAGAACCATAATGGCAATTTGCAGGTGTAGGCAGGCGAATGTGATGCAGATTTTTCATTGTTTTTTTTACAGGTCTTCGCTGTTCGCCTTTCGCCGCTTCAGCAAACTTCATTATATGGTTCATTAATTTATTCTTATGATAATCTTATGATTTGATGATGATTTGATAACACAGAACGGATTCATTTACGTTTTTGCCACTCTAGGTTATCAGGATTATCACCTTTCATGGGAGAAAACGATGCAGAAACCTTTGCGAATATTACCAGAGCCGACTTCGATTTTGACGACGAAGCTTTCAATGCTATATCTGACGACGCCAAAGATTTCATTTCATCTTTATTAATTAAAAGAAAAGAGTGAGTTGTGTTATTATTCCAAGTATTATTCGACATTGTAGTTTTGTTTTATATACCTATCAAAGTGAAAAAAAGACGAGCGCTCAGCAACAGAACATCATATTTTCATATTTACAGAAAACGATTAACTGCAAAACAGTGTTTACATCATAAATGGTTAGCTCAGCACGATAAAACAATGAGCTGTGTGAAGTTATGTACTGATAAACTGAAGAAATTCATAATTAGACGTAAATGGCAGGTAAGATAGAGTTTGATTTTGCTTGTAAATATTTTGATTTGTTCAATAGAACATTAATCACTGATTGCGAATAACGAGGTTATTCAAATCGATTGTTTGATCAGTATGTTTATATTTATTTTTCACGTAGAAGTAATTTTTTTAGAAAAGAACTTATTAACCATTAATTTTGATATGTTTGTTTGAATGTAACACATGTGTGGCTTTTGCTTACTTTTGCTTAAAAACAGAAAACTGGAAACGCCATCCGTGCCCTAGGACGCATGGCAACTTTATCAGCAGCTAGCCGACGAAATTCTAATGCTAGTTCGAGTTCGTCAAATAGTCCTAGAGTCAGTTTATCCGGTGCATATTCATCGCGTATGTCCAGCTTAGGAGAGGACACTGCATTTACAGTAGACAACGAGAGTGGTTCAAAAAATGAAATCGTTTCTAGAACTAATAGCGATGATTTGAAAAATAAAAAAGTCGACGATAATTGTAACTTAGCGAACAAGTCAATGACACATGATGAACCAATCAAAGATTCAATAAATTCTCGTACAAGCAGACCTAGTGAACAATTTAAATCAGAAAATCCACCTAAAAGTTTGCATAAATCTGTTGTATTTAAAGAAGCGTACAGTTCCGAACCAACGCCCGTAAACAATAGTCAAACTACGCGACTGCGCCGAAACAATGACCACGATTCTTTATCGAATAATCCTCACAATGGTATAATTAAATTGCAAACTGATACTACTAGTTCCTTGAATAATGCTAATGAAGTCAAGACTTCACTTTTAAATTCATCCATTGCGAAATCGAATTCTCAAAATAATAATTCGAGTTCCAATGTTTCATCACTAAGTTTGAGTACTGCTATTAAAAGTGGAAACAACTCTAGTGTTATGCCGAGTGATAATAGTACTAATATTTCTAAATCTATTAACGATAAAAATAATTTATTGAACAAAGATTTAAATTGTAATAAAATTTCCAAATGTTCCGATACAGCCAAGATTAAAACGGCGGAACGGTTAAAAAAGATGTTCGAACAGTCATCTGCACCAACATATCCAATGAAAACCAAGAAAGAAATCTTTGTTAACAGTAAAACTAATTTTCAAAAAGCTAAAGCGTTTTGGAATCACGAATGAATGCAAGGTGCATTCAAATTTCATCAAAGTTGTTTATGTATTTCACATATTTTTTTTGTCCTTTTATTTTAAGTTAATATTTTTGTGTTATTTTGTTTGCCATTCTTAATTGTATTTTTCTTTTAAATAAAATTTTTCATGTATTGTGTTTCAAGTTTTTCGTCGAGTTTCTGATTTGATTATGAATTTGTGAAACTGAAAGAACAAAACGTTTTTCGCAAATGGGTAAAAAATACAAATTTAAGAAATGTGTATTGCTTTTTTTACGTTTTGCGTGTTCAACTTTGATTTGGTAAGTATTTAGTTCAAGTTGATTTCCTACTCACAGAAGAATATGCAAAATATTTGGAAGCAAGTGATTATAGTTGCCTACTTAATTTGATTCTCATTTTCCCATTACGTCATTCGACGTCAATCATATCAACAGTCTAGCTTGAAGTTATGTCTGCAGTGAGCCGAAGCATCACACGAACGTGTTATCAAAACAATTAGCAAATATGTATGTATGTATATATCAAATTGATAATGTGTACTAAATTGAATATAATGGTATATAATGTAATAGAATTTTTATTTTAATTTGAATTATGATTGAGTGAAAAGTGATAAATTTCTCCGGCTTCAAACAGGAACGTTTTATTGAATTGTTACGAGTTCAAGATTCACAAGTGAGTATTATAAGGAAAACTAAGTTAACGTTTTATTCTCAAAAGTACAGACCGCAGACATTTATTTTAAAATATTCAAAAATACTCATAACAACTAATTTTCTCTCGTACAAGTATTAATGGAAATTATTTTATTTTTTGTCTTGAGAAAATTGAATACAACCTTACTAAAGATCGCCCTCAAACCTCAACAGTCGAACTGATGATATATATTGCATTGAGATTAATCAGTATGGTGAATGAAATGGATACTCTTTAAAGTGTCTGGCCCTGTAAAAGTTTTTTCATCACTGTCTGAAATTCAGATACCTTAATTCCATTTTAATGCAACGTAGAAACCAACCATTTGTACGGACTTGTTCTTACACCAGTTTCTAAAGTATTAATCTCTGTATGATCAATACAGTCTATTCCAAAATCAAAAATGTTTAAATTAAAGTGCAATCGATCGCAGTCAGTTGACCTTGGTATTGGAATAACGCAAAGCTGATGCTGAAAAATTTTCTGCTAAGCATAAATGATTCTAAATATTATGTAGCTTTTGATGAATCGTTTGGTGTTTTCTTACTAAATAACGAAGTACGATTTGTCCGGGATCTTTATTATATTTTTCAGCTGTTTCTAAAATTATTGGACGATCCGTTACTGCCGGATGAATTTCAGGGTCCACCCAAGGAGAATCTGGTGTTCCAAGAGGAGCATAACCTATCACTTGAATATTTCTTGATTTGCAAAATAGTGACAGCATTCGGTTTTGAAAATAAGGATTTACTTCGACCTGAAATAAGTAAGAAGGTAGGTAAAGTAAATGGCAGTAATTCATTTTCTTGCTTTCGATCTCGACTTTATATTTAGTTGTAATATTAAGCGGTTACTTCGTTTATCACTGGACATATGGATGATATTTTCAATATTCGAGCTATTTGATCGCTGTTGAAATTAGACAAGCCGAGCATTCTGGTATACCCTAAGCTAACTAATTCTTCCATCGCGCACCAAGTGTCTTCCATCGGCGTATGTTCTTCTTCCAATTTACAATATTCAAATTCGTTCTTTGCTGGCTGAATTAAAAAAATAAATGGAAAAGATCAAAATAAGAAGCAATATATTCCTATTTTTGGTGCGTTATTTGATCCATACTTTCGCTGAAAATGGCCATTGCATTAGATAAGCGTCGAAATAATGCAAACATAATTCACTTAACGACCTTTCAATAGCTGGTATAACATCTTCAGGTCTATGATGAGTATTCCAAAGCTGAAATTGAACTTGTAGACTTTTTATTATCCTTACTCACTGACATTCTAAATTAGATTTATACCTTGCCAATGATGAATAAGTCGTCTCTTTCGATTACGCCTTCTTTAATTTTCTTATTAATCGCTGCCCCTATTTCTGATTCATTTTGGTGTATAAATCCACAGTCGATTAACCTATATCCAATGTCGATTGCTAATTCTACCGTTTCAGTCGTTCCTCTCATCTGTGTAATTCGAATATTTTGTTAAAATGGAGAAATATATGTGGGATTAGTCTGTGGTGGCATACCCTAAAAGTACCCAATCCAATGGCTGGTATTTTTTCTCCGTTGGCTAAAATAACCACCGGAGTTTTCGCTCCTTGGTAGTCGTGATGTCGACGATGATGGTGACCATGCTCTAGGTGTGTTGACGGAGGCGTAGGTGGCGTATGTTGCGTGGTATTTATCTGTAAAGAATCCGCCATCGCGTTAATATGACTGTGAAAAAGCTTACTTGAAGTGCAGATCAAAATTAATTAATAGGTAAAACAAAAATTTTCAAAAGCATCGATGATAGAAAATTTTTTGAAATTTGATATGTAAGTTGATATGATTTCATTGTCGATAACCATGTATTAATGTACGTTATGTTGATACCCCCGTGTGCGAGAGTACACGCGGATTACGTGCGAGAAAAAACAACCACTTTACGCGCTTGTTTTAAAAAAAGTTGAAAAATTACCCACTAATTTTGGATTGGAAAAGGCCATCAGCAAGTCTGCGAGAGCGAACTATGCAAACTATTTCATTTCCGATACACGAAAGTTGTTTCTGACTGATTCGAGGTTGTTCGGAAGCAATCTGGCATTGATTTTTAGATTAGAGATGTTTTTGAAAAAGTTGCAAAGATACATAGCATTTTTGGGTTTTGAGAAGGCAACAGCAAGTCTGCAGTAAGCGACCCCGAATTAGTCAGAAGGAACTTTCGGAAGTTGAATAGTTTGCATGGTTTGCCCTCGCAGACTTGCTGGTGGCCTCTCAAAACCAAAAATGCTGTGTATTTC
>JAAOIU010127830.1:0-19187 GCA_018107765.1 Hypogeococcus pungens | reverse complement strand
GCATTCTGCCCCTCCTGCTCCTCCTCCTATCAGAAAATATTTGCGTTGGGAGCCCAATTTTTTTTCTACATTATGTGGTTGAACTTTGGGTGTAAATTTCGTCAAAATCCCTTTCTGGGCCCAAAACACTATACTTATCCTGCCATTCCTTTTTCAGTATCCGATAAAACACAGCCTCGTAACCCATCAGACACCGACACCCTGTATATCCGTAGTAAATTCGTCGACAATACAGTAATTATATTCATTACTCGAATAAATTTGCTACTCGCCAATACGAGTATTTAATTCGTAAAGCTTTTGTGTATTTATAGAAGAGGAAGAGCATACGACCAGTAAAACTATAACTGTTTCTCGATGTATCTAATCCGCTTAAGCTATCGTATAATAGGTACTTGCAATATACGCGTTCCAATTCTGCTCACACTCATACATGAACATCATAGTACACAGACGTGACTGCGAATGAAAATAACAACCGATTCTTTGTATTTACCCTCAAACGAGGTAATATTCGATTATCACAAAAAGCATTTATTTTTGATGTAAAGTTCAAAATGTGAAACAAACATCGTCATAAGCGAGCCACCTCGGAGTGAAGTTCTCCCCGCCTGCTAGCTCTTGTTCTCGAACGTAAAAAGAGTAAGAATAAAGTGAGTTATTTGGCGCAAAGTCCATACTCTTTGGGTCTGGCATGGCTCATGCAGCATCCCATACTACAGTAAGTAAGTAAGAAAGTAAGTAAGTATATGACCTAGTAAAAAATTATGGCACTGGAAATCGTTCACCACTCTACTCTCTTTCCTCGTCATAAGCGAACGTAGGTATATATATTTTTTTGAAAAAGACCCATAATGCGCGGCACGAGTACGCATCAAGTACGCTCGAAATGTACTCTACGTCTACATTTATTCTCTAATATACAAAGTGAAGAGTTGGTGTACTTGTGCTTTTTCATTGATGAGAATTAATTGGTTAATAGCGTGTTTTAAAGGACTGCTGCGAACGTTTTCAACTTGGCCATAACAAAAAGAGACCACGAGTAGCAATTTTAGCAAGAATACTGAGGAAGCTGTGATCTGTTTTTTCAACGCTTCGCTTCGATTCGCTTTATGAGCTGCGGAGATGTTCTTCGCCATCATGTTAATGCCCTACATCCTTCCGCCGCGCGTCTGTCGCCATTATCGGTATCAGCGTCGGTTCGCCAATTTTTTATAATTACCTGCGCGCCCTTATCGTGTTCACTCACGTCGACACGGACGACCTTGTCGTTCGGTCCGGTAATTTGGTCATCGTTGGTTCGCTTCTATCGCGTATCAGTTATTTGTTATCGTACCTCCGACGAATTGAAAATATGATTTAATGGGTTTTTGGCAAAACATACCCAATAAGCTGCGTCAACAGGTACTATAGGTAGGTATAAATTTGGAGGTAAACACTTTCCACTTAGGATTTCAATTGATAACGAGACTTAAAATGTAAAGACGAGATAACACCTCGGACATATAAGTACTTGGGTAATAGGAATTCGCATTAGGGTTCTTACCGCGACATTCTCAGACTTTTGGGATATTATAGGTTACTCAAACATAAGTGTTACTCGGTTTATCACTATCGTATACCAAAGTCTATAGTGTGTTTTTTGCTGTTTCTTTTCTTTGTCCATTCAACCACTGATGAGGTCATTAAGTGAATTTAAACGATCGCAACGTCCTGATAGGCGCGTTTTTTTCCTACTTTTTATATTGTATGGGTTTATTACTTATTTATGCTTATCTCGTCCTCTTCCGTACTTCGTCTTTACAATAGATTATTTGCTCATGGACGGTCACAGTCTTACATAAATAAATATGATGTTTCTTCATGCCAAATTTTACGATTATCGAGAACAAATAAAAGGAAACGAGTACTCACTACATATGTATAATACTTAGGATTTGTATTTTCTCGGTTTCAAAGTGAATGAAAAAATTACAGAAAGTGGAAGTACAGTTGTAAGCATGATTGCTGGAGAAGGAAGTGTTCGAAAAATTTGTAGAATTTGATACAATCAATATCGACCAAAATTAGAAAATATTGCACCAAGGAAGAAGAACTTTTCTCGAGTCATAAACTGGCTGCTTGAGAGAGTATATCATCCGCACTTCAGAATCAAATTTTCTTCGGTTGAAAATTATTTTTTGACTTTTAGCAAATATTTGAAAATGATCAATATTTTATAGAAATAGAAATGGAATGTGTGACTTTTTGACGAAAAATTTGAAAAATTAGCTTTAATGCTATAAAATCAAACTCCCAAATCGAGTAACACCAATTTCAAATCGACTTGACGCCTTCAGCAAAACCTGGAATTACTCCAGAAGGCTTATCCATGGTCAACTTCGGCAGCTGAAAATTTTATCACATCGTGTCGTTACGTTCAACCAGGGTTGACAGAAGGTAGAGGTCAAAAATATCGTTAATTCTCGTTGTCGATAAAGTTGTCGATAGTCGTCGCGTCGATAACTTTTTCAAAAGTTGTCGACAACTATCCACAACTGTCGACAACATTTGATTCTACGTATCATCAACAAGGAAAATTGTCGAGAGGTAATGATAGGTATTTTCCAACCTCTTGTTGGCAGATTCAAAAACATTTCAAAATTCGGATTTTGGATTTGAATCTATTCTTATAATGGATTATGGATTTCGGATTCAATTTTTTTTTTTTAAATCCCTTCCTTCAAAATTTAAAATTGAAAAAAAAATATTGTTGCTCAATATTTTCAAAAGTCACTTATTTTTTTCCTCTCTAAAATCATTTCCAAGATCTGATCCACTTTCATTTTTTTTTTCTTTAAGAACTAATATTTTTCCAAGCACTGGACTTTCAATTTGGATTTTAAATCCACTCCCAGTAAGGATTTTGGATTTGAAATATTTTTGGAGAACAAACTGTAAACGCTGAGCATGATAAAGGCTAAAAATGCGAAATGAAATTAATCTTTGCCGGGATCAAAGTTTTTACTCTACCCCCTGGCTATTACAAATACTCAATATCGAATTTAAAACCATTCTGCTAGAGGAAAAAATCAGAAATAAATTTCACTCTATCAACTCCACTTAAGTGCCCATTTTGAGAAAAATTAGTTGAAATTTCGCGAAGATAGTATCTTTACTTTTTATTTTATAAATCGCAAATTTCGAGACTCCAGTCCCATGGCGTGAGGTGAAAAAATTGCTCGTGTTTTCTAAAATATCTCTTACCAACCAGGGGCCAAATGACCTCTTATTGGCCTTTACACCTTCACACGAAATCCCTTAAATTTTCAAAAACTAATCAAAATTCGAAAAATAAATTCGGATACGTTAACGCCAGGAAATGCTTTGTGGTATATTAAGAAAAACGTAGCACGGTGAATTTGCTCCCCAAATTAAAGAAAATCCTTGCGCCTATAAAAAGTTGACAATTAGATAACTCGAGAGAAGTTTGAAAGTTCGAATAATGAAAAATCAGAAAAATGAATATCGAATTCTTTTTTCGCCTCAAGAAACAGATTACAGATACTAATTTTGTAGTTCACAAAAAGAAAAAAAAAGGTCTATCGTGTGAAAAGTTGGAACTTTTTCATTATTCTTCCTTTTTTTTTCAACACACCGTCTCATTCGCACTTTACTGCGTTGTTTAATCTAACCTCCCTTCATTCGTCTGGAAATTTTTCCATTTTTGTAAATCTAAAAAATCTTTAACAACAAGCGTCACAAAAATCGCAGGCGATTTTCAATTAGTACAAAAAGCGTAACGTAGGTAGCTCGTAGTCGTACGCGCGATCAATTAATCGATTTAAGTTGTCATCAGCATTACAGTATACCTACGTGTACGAGCGTAGTACGTACATGAGTATTAACGCAACTAAAACACTCCCCCTCCTCGTCCCGCCATCCGTTCAATTACTCGACTGGGACGTCAACGAATACGAAAGCGTCTTCGCAAGAGTTTGCAAATCACTGCTCGGCGACAATATTGCAATGTGGTAACGTATTCGTATATATACCTCTACATTGTGGCTGCGCGTTCTCAAAGCAGAAAGCCGAATGAATGGAAAAGTAGAGTGGCGATATGGTTGAATCTGAACCGCCGTACAGGTATTCGCTTATTCTTATTACCTTTGGTATAAAACGGGATAAGAATCTTATGTGAGCTGATAGAAAAAAAGAGAGAAGGAGAGAAACCCCTATCGAAATATAAAATGTCAAACAGACAGGTCAATTTCGGGATAAACGATTGCACAACGTAGGCGTTCACCAGTCTGCAGGCGGCCAAAATAAAATACAGCGAAACTTGAACCCTGCAACGTTTTCTCCCTTTTCTCACACGACGACTAGCGACGTATTACGTACGTTATCGTGGTAGGTATTTCGTGTGTAGACTATATTCATTCTACGCCGACGATGCGTAACGTTATACTTTTTTCTTCTTTTTTTTTCAAATATAAGTAGGTACTTTTCTCATATAGCATACGCGGTGTTATGCAAATCAACTTTATAACACCGCGATTCGTCAAATTTTTATCGAACAAAAACGTATTAATTTGAATTACGAAACGACCTATGCTCTAGCGTACTTGATACTTAATACGATATGAGTACACTATAAAAGTCAATTCGTCGAATAAACGACGTGGTATAATGACTTCTGAACTTCTAATTACCCAAGTTGGTACTCAAAAGGGATGAACAAACCTAGTAGAAAGGGTGAGGTTAGCTACATCCCCCCCACGCACACACACACGTGCCGTAAGAGAGTCTCGGCGCTGAGGTAAATATGAATGTATTCGAATCCGCAAACGTTGTTCGCGTGTATCAGCCAAATTAAAGGCTAACTGGGTCAACCACAGAAACTTACGACGAGTAAACTCAACCATAATCACGCGGTATATGTAAGGTGTATATTTTATGATCGGCTAAAGAAAAGCTCGACCATTGGAGTCATTCCAAAAAACCAAAAATTCTCGTTTCGTTTCCAATACTGCACCCATGACTGATGTAAACCAACCAACTAGCAATAAAAACCTATAGAATATAGATACGCTTTTGCAAGCGCATTTGAATTAATTAATTAACCGAGCCATTCCTCGGTACCGTGGTACGCGCCGGCTCATAATTACGCGCCTTGGCCGTCATAGGTGGACAGCTCCGGTGTGTTTTCTTTTCTCTTTACCAAGCTGGTTCGGTGACGCTGGCCAGCGGGCGATGGTGCGCGGACAGATTTGAACAAGACGCTGGTGTATATCTCGTAATATGCGTCCGCATGCGTAAAACGATTCAACAACGGTAACAATAATATGTAATGCACCAGAAAACGCAACCTGCAGGTTATTTCTCGCTGGCACTGGGTGGGATTACGTAATGCCGTCGGCGATGGATCGTTAATTATGACGCGGTAATTGCTAACGCGAAACATTGAATTTGAAACCAGGCGGTAGGTATTTCCGAAACCATGGCGAACGTAGATTTGGCTGAGAGAGTGCAATCAGTGCAATGGGCGAGTGGATAGGTGTAAAGTGGATTTTAATTTTCATCTTCGGCAAGTCTGCAATTTCAGCGGACCTGTTTCTATGATGATGTTGTTTTTGTAATTTTTTATAACTTCTTTTCAGCAGCAGCTTGTCGAAGAAAAAATGGACGACGTATTGAAATTTTTGGCTCCAATAATGACAACAAAGTAGGAGGTATCTACTTGCAGCTCGATCAAAAAACAGAACAATCAGTTGAATATTTTTTTGCGTTTTTTTTTTCTCTCATAGACCGAATAAATACCTAATTGTTTTTTCATTACTTTTCGATTTAAATAAACCTCTAGTTACTCGATAAAAAAAGTCAACCCGCAGGTATTTCATTAATAACGATTCAAACACGCTAAAATCTATAATCTACAACCTTCTTTCACGCCGAAGCCATTAACCCTTTTATAACATAAACTATAACACGTACACCTACGCCTCAAGCTTAAAAGCACCGCAACCGTATTATATACAAACGGCAAGAATTAAAACGACGCAATGTAAGTGCATATACGTACCAAAAGGAGAAAGATTCAACCCCCTGCGATATAATTTAGTTAATCGAAAAGTTGAAAAACCTATATTCGAGCCGAGAAAGTAAGCCCCTTTTCAACTGGGGGAAAGTAATTGAAATTCTACAGGTGGTCAATGACATTCTTTTGCAATATCCATATAGTGCGATTTAAGGGTACGTGAAATGAAAGCACGTAAGAATTTGGTATTTTCTCTCTACGAGCATTTCACATTTTTACAATAATTCGTTAGGTATATAAATAAGCGCGGATGCCGGTCAGAAAGATTATAACGAATACAGCTGGAAGTTGATGGTGGTTTTTTTTATACAAATACGTTGATCATTATTTTTTTAAAGCTGAAATTAACTTGTCGAGGACTCGAAGTATAAATTAACCAGGTAGTTATCTAGTATAGACACACCAGAGCATTAGCTATTATATTACTTCGACCTCAGAATTTAGAATAACTCACTTCGCTACAAACGTACAATGGTAAACTACATTGGCTTCTTTGTTTGGCCAAAACGATTAATAAAATTTACTTCTTATTCGCCAAGGTTACAAAAATATGAATTAGGATTTCCCTAGACGAGATTTCGTTTTCATGTTTGAATACGGAAAAAAATTTCGAGTTAATACTTACCAGACCGCGTGTAAGTACGTAAAGATGTTGGTAAAATGCCGAAACACAACTTGTTCACGAATCACGTAAAAATATCATTAGGGTTCACCAACACAAGTCGATAATTAAATTAATACGAGATTCGAAAACAAATTAACGAAGAATACGAAATTTTCGTATTTTTAACGCGATCGGCGGAGATAACGCGACATTCACCATCCAAATGCACGAGAAATGTAAACAAACTGAAACGCTGCCTTCATCGTCTTACTCAAAACTCGAACTCGACTCCGAACGTTACTTCGGGTATGCTCGGCAATCGTCGGTAGGCTTCGATTGTGCAAAAAGTTTAACTGCAAATTGCAATCGTTAATCGTTTGACTTTTTTTTTTTTTTTTGTTACTAAATTACCTACGTTTCAATTTTTTTATTGTTTGTTCTGTAGTAAGTATTTATTGTGCATATGTTTATTGTAAAATAGGAATTAATTTTATTGACACATACCTACACTCTTACCGTTGATTGCTTTGCATACAAGCACCTATTTCTTCTTTTTCCTCTTTTGAGAAAAAAAATAGTAGAAAAAAATAAAGAAGTAATGAGGATCAATCAATTAACTACAATTTTATTTGAAAAAAAAAAAACTGCAGCAAGCAGAGTTCAGTTGTTTTTGATAAAAAGAAATTCATCTCCACCGTTAGAAACACCTTCGTACTATATAGATGATATTAAACGTACCTATTACAGCAATATACATATATTCTCATTCTTGCTGAGACGGAATTTTCACTCACAGTACATGCAAGTACAAAATAAACGAAGAAACCAGATAATAAATCTTTTAAACCAAATGTAAACATCTTAGAGATCTACATACAGTGCAACAGATTTGATTTGTTGGTGTAAGTAAGTACTTAATTTGCATACTGTTGAGGTAGCATTTTTCCACTATAAAATTATCTATCTTGGTTTATAGAGGCTAGGTAAGCTAAACCACTGAACGTGTAGGTTAAGTACCTCATTTTATTATTGCAACGACCCCGTGTCTTTATTTATTTTTACAAATTAGTGTTCTTATACGAGTTAAAACTCATTTTGGAATCAAACAAACTCGGTACGTTGATTCGATAAAGAAGCATAATAATTTGAAAAATGGAAGATTTCCAAGTGTTCGTGTTTACATGTGCCAATCAATAGACATTAACGAAGAGTGTATTAATCATGGTTTGAAATTATCCGTACATTACATACGACCATATGCTTCGGAATAATTTTAAATTCTCAATCAATAATAAAACTTATATCGAGTCTAAATTAGCAGAGGAATGTGTCAACCATATCTGGAATTGGCGATTTCATCAGATTTCGTGGCTATTAATTGTAATCGGTGCATTCACGAGTGTTTTACTAATACTTTTATGTACCTAGAGTAGGTATTATCATCTGCATCAATAGTGTCTCATGGAGAAAAACCAAAATACCGAAGAATAACAGTAACCGTGTCAATGGCAAATTTACAATTTACCTACTGTAGCAACAATTTGATATCATGGGGAGTATACGTAGATATAATACTATAGTTACCTATGTCAAAGCTTTATAATTCACTCCCACGTTAAAAATGCTCACTTAAGTATCTACCACTAACACAACAAACAGGTACGAATTACACTTGGTATTAACAAACCGAAATTCGAAAATATTTTATTGAGAAATTATTGAAACAGTAGATATTCTTATCGGCAATCTTGTAAACATTTGTTAATGACAATTAAAATCAGATATGATCATTCTTGATGCGAAAGACAACGCTTCTCGACACCAAACTTATGGCTGAAATAACTACGTAGATACTTTCTTCTGCGAATTACTGTAGATGTACGACGGTATCCAACTTCGATCCAGCAATACAACCACTCTGGGTTATCACTAATCAAATCCTTCATCAAAAATATACTTTCTCGCTTACAATGTAAAAAATCATTCGAAAAATCGCCGCGATATTTTCTAGTTAAACATCGAGCTCTACATCAACGCAGAGGCTCTATCACTTATCGATAATCGGTAGGTATTTTTTTTCAGAACAATAGATGAAATATCGACGACAATTAGTACCATTAACCTATTCACCGATGGACGTGGATAAAGACAGCTGAATCGGTTTGTCATGTCGGTACAAGTAATTAACAAACTGGCAAAATCTATGTCAAGGGCGACATTTCTCCAGAGCTCGCAGTTAGCGGTAATACGTTCGCACAAAGCGAATTTTTAATATTTTCCAAGCAATTGTCACTACCGCTGAGAAACCTATCTGTGTCAAGTGTTAGCCGGCACGGACGATTCCCGGTGGAGTATTATTCGGCGGACATAATTGAGTTTTCAAATTCGGTTATAGATGGCGAAAGTAGTAATTTTTCATGCCGCTGATTTGGGAACGTGATAGGATCGGATCGAATGGCTCTACCATATCAAATGGTCATTTGCGGTCTCGTTTATGCAAACATATTCAGCAACTTTGTTACTCTCCAGTGTCTATAGGTTAACTTTTGTTATTATACCACAGAACGATAATGTATCACGCGTCATATCGTTCTCTGCGCTGTATCGACGTTATAGAGGGTTATATTGATATTTGAGACCAGATAAATTCTAATAGGTGTTATGAATACAGCCAGAATTCATATTTTGGTCGTTTGAAAGTTCCATTTTTTTCACAAGTACGCAAATAAGTGAAATATATTGATCCACAAAGAACACGATTTTCTTCGATCAAACAAGCTACTCGGATACATAGGTACAAAGTAATAAAAAACAACACCAAATCATAAAATTCTAACTAAAACACAATAAGGGAACGCTGAAATAAACTTTACATTAAATCAGTCAATTTCTTTTAAAAAAATTGCTACCGAATGACATGATAAAATTTGATTATGCAAATGATATCGTAATAAATACTCCCAGAGCACGTACCTACATACAAGAAATTACATACATTTTACACTGGTTGAACATTTTACAATAGGTACAAATTAACATGAATCAAAAGGTCAACGTTCGAAGTCAATTGACGTTTGACGAATCTCTAAAATAAACTTTCTTTACTTTTCAAATTTACGACCTACAAAATCGTCTTTTCAGTTTTCCTTATACCTATCTCATGGTTAAATTACGCAACAAACACAAATCTCTGATAGCGGTTCTTCGTCCGGCAGCAGTATCCAAATAGTAAAGCTGCAGGATCAACTCCATCGTAAACAAATCCGGCACCGATCGCATTAAATTAGGAATCNAAGATATACTACGAATTACTGATAGTTATAAAATTTCAGGAATTCGCTCGTACCAAAGTACTCGATAAATTGGCCAAAATCGGTTTAGCTGTATCTTTCCCACAGTTAACGATTTCTCTGATAACGTTGAAAACAAAATAAGTGTCTGAAGTGACGACACCGGTTCGATCGGCGACATTGTCGAAAGCACGAAACAAAATAGTCAACGCTTTGAGCAAAGGTCCATCGGAAATGGTTTGCTGCTGCGATGACGATCCGCAGCCTATACTTTCGTATACCAGTCGAGTATTGCCGGATAGTTGATCACTCAAGCGCATTATTTTGCTACCTTCTAGTTCCTGTTGAAGATACGCGAGATGAGTGAATTGATTAGGAGCAGAATAACAAACAGTGAAAAGGGTAAGTAGTTGGTTACTTGTTCAACATCCATGGTTTTAGATGATTCTCCTTTCTTTTGAGGTGATTTCATTTGAACAGCTGCACATACCGAGAATGCTGTTAGTCTGGCTATAGCTGTGGACTGCGGTTCCACTAATTCAACTCTGGAAAAAATTTTAAAAATTAGATAATTTGGAATTTATTTTACATTGTGAATTGTCAATAAAACAAAAATTACTTTTCTGTTTTGAACAGCAAATGAGGCAAATAATTCAATAATGCCACCGTCGAATCATGTAAATTGAAATGAAACAACGCGAAAAGTAAATCGGTGGCTTTATTTAATTCGTCTTCGAATCTTAATTTGATAATTTCCTGCAAAAGAAAATTTATTAAAAACGTGATTTCGAAATAAGAAATGAAAATAGGTAAAATTTTGATTAACTTACATGTAACATGAATTTCATAAACTGACGTGGTTCACTGACACAAATTACCCTTTTGAAAACATAAAACGCTTTTGTCGTAAGGCATCCTTTTTTCAAAACAACTTCCCACATAGGTAATAGCTGTTTATAAGCGGCATCTTTGGAAATAATACTGCAACATGAAAACGTATAACATTAGAGCGATGAAATAAAAATAAACAAAAAATCTAAACTCACCACCGATACGGAGGAAACACTTCGGTGAATGCTGGTGACGGGCCAATCGCCTCATTCAACATTAAACGCATTATACAAGCAGAGATTCTACACCTGAGAAATAAAAATCATTACAAAATTCAATTCGAAAATCAAAATGAATATTCACGTATTCGTCCATACTTATCATAATAATAATCAGGCTGCTGCTGAATAGCAATTGGTACAGTTCTAAATTCGTATTGACCATCCTCCTTGACCATCAAATTAATAAAATGTTTAACCATTTTAGTAGGCTTTGAAGATTCGGTAATTGGAAGTATCTAAGACAATTAAATTTGTTAACGAATTCCCATTTGACCGGTTACGGCAAGGTATATGTGAGTGAGGGCGGCCTACTTGCATATAGGAACACATCCACGACACTGAACAAATCGACAAGCAGCACATTTGCGACGCTATAGTGTTTAACATACGCTGCACGCCGTTATCGTCGTACTTGCCATTAACTCTCCATTCATCTTGAATCTTTTTCATGACTCCGGGCATTGCGAAGCAGATCTCATTCAAGGGTATATTACTAGATCAAATCAAACAAAAGATTCAAAACGTGTGGAAAGACTCGTTAATTCAATGGCAACAGAACTTACGTCTTTCTGATGTCGAATTCTCCTGATTCAAAATACCCGATAAGTGTATCAATTCTTCCTGTTTCTTCCGCTTTTTTCAATGCTGTTATGGCTTTGTTGCAGTCTTGCTCTTCCATGCAGTCTCGCACCCACGTTTCAAAAAAAGTATTCCCATCGTTGTTGGGCAGTACTTTCTGCAAAGCACGAATCATTTTTCGGTTAAGAGTGGCTTGTTTGAGAATCATTGAGATGAAGTTTAGAACAGATCTTACATCGGAACCGTATCTTTGTATGATTGAGCATAAAATCACGAATGTTAAATCGAACAGCGCTTTGACGTACGGAGTAATGCTGTCGTCTTGATTAACTTGTCTGCTTAGCTCGTTATATTTGATGAGTTTATGAACAAAAGCTCGTAAATCGCCTTTCACCGAAGCGCACGTCAGAATCAGTTCGTATGTTTTACCGCAAAGGAAAGAGCTCAAAACGCTAATCAGGTGTTCCTGAAACAGAAAATTATAAAATTAAATACGTAGGTATTTTAATAACTTTTTTCATCAAAAAATACCAGCCAACCTGAAGCTTATCCGAGTGTAAAGATTTTTTCAACTTATCCCAAGTTGGAGCTACGTCAGAAATTATCGACGAAAACATCGACGATACTTCTTCGCTCACAAACATAGCTATTTTCGTAGTATCAATACTATTTTCCTTTCTATAAAAACAAAATTGGATTAAAAATTTGCGATCATCGACGTAATGTAAAGAATAAAAATTTACCTGATTTCCAAAATGTTATTTTTATCATTTTCTGAAATTATCTGCAAAAGTACCATTTCCTTTAGTAAAGTTTCCACATTATTATTTTGAGTATGCGTATCGATGTTGTTGAGAAGTGGGCAAAACTCCATCAGTAATATAAATCCGTCAACTACTTCTTTACTGACTTGCTCTACAAAAAAATATAATCAAATTAGCTAACAATATTTTCAAAAATCAGATAAAAATAGAGGCAACAAACCCGACGATAAATCATCAGCATTTTTATAATGAAACGTCAATAACTGGATAATCTGTGGTAACTTGATGAATGTAAAAGCACCCCAATACAAAGCGTTGTTTTCCAAAGCATCGTATACGTTTATAAATGAAGCTCTAACAAGCTCCATGTATAGTCTAGAATTTTTGTATCCCTGAAAAATGAATTTGTTTTTAAAAAGTCACTTTTTTGAGAATACATTTGTATAGAATTTGTAAAACTTACTTTCAGTTGCTGAATGATTAGCAAATTATTAACGAAAGATTGCGAATCTATAGTCGGGTTCAGTAAAGCTATCACTTTCATTAGAGCTTGAATTGAATAATCGATGAAGTCTGGCTTTTTCGTCGGTGTTTTGAAAACGCTCAAGTCGAGTTTCACAATATTCCTGAGATAAAAATATAACAATTAGAATTTTTTGCACGAAAAAAAGCAGATAAATGAAATGATAATTTTACATCAGAAGTAGCGGTATATCGACGCCGAAATCATTTGGAAGTGGTTTTTTTCCTATGACTGATTCTATTTCTCGACATTTCTTCACTGCGATGTCGTACATGTCTAAAAATGAATTTACATATTGTCATAAAAATCCCATTAAATGCCTATTCCGATAACTTCAATTGCACACTTACTTTTATTCTCATATTTGGCTAAATACAATAATGCTAAAGTGAATGAATTCTTGATGATTTTATCCAAAATGATTATAGGTTTCTTCATAAGATCGGGGAACTGACATGGATGCGTTATGTAATAGTGGTAACAGAATAATAACCAACTGACTAAAGATAAAATAGATCCAGCCAATAAGCATTCTTCTTGCTTTGTTCTACAAGTGATCCCATCCTAAAAAAAAAAAATCGAGAAAAAATAAAGAAAAGCTGTATACCACTGACATGTTGCCTTTGACTATGCATGTTGCTTGTCTCAAAAATCAATACGTATTAGTACCTGAATATTTTCTAAAAATTTCAGCAACGATATCACGCAGTAAGGTTTATGAAATCCACTGAATTTCGATATACGAACGACAACAGCTGAATATGAGACGAGCTGCGAAATTAATAGCTTAATTAACACTTTAATTGGCAGTCAAATAAACGATTTTTTGAAATTAGAGATTACCTGAGAACTGAGGGAATGTTTCAAGTAGGATAATATAAGCTGATTGGGACCAGGCCCGACAAGAGCTTGTTGAAATATAATATCAGCCAAATTGTAAACATCTCCGCTGACTCCACGAGGTAAAATCTAAAGGCGAAAATAATTATCGTTACTATTGAATCATTTAATCATTGTTTCATTTTTTATACAGTAAAAGAAACCAAAATAAAATTAAAAAAAAAAAAAAATAGTACGTAAATGAATCCCATATAATTCTCAATTACAACACTAAAATAATCTATAAAAATAATTGAATTTTAATTTTAAAAATTAATTTAATATTTAGCATCAATCTCCTGGATAGATTATATCAGTGGCTATAAATTTGACCGGTAAGAGATCGAGATATTCGGAAGGATCGTTTAAAACAGCAACATTAGGATGCGCGATCTCGCTAAATTTCGCTTCTCTGAAGGACCTTTCTCGTAACACGTAATCATTGGCGATTTCAAAATGATATCTCGAATCGATTACTCGCACCAGTACACCGTCGACTCGTAAAAAATACCTATACAGGATGAAATAGCCGCTGGGCATAGCTCGAAATTTAACCACACTGAGAGCTATGCCATTATCATGTAATTCGTCTTCGAACAAAATGATTTCTTTATAAAAAAGTATTTCTTCTTGTACTTTTAATTTCTCGATATCGAGAGTTAGTTCGACACCACTTTGTAACCGAAACGGCCCGTGTAATGTACCACTGTATTCGGTCGTGTAAGTCCAATCGAATGGATGGACAGCGTTATCGGTGTAACCAGTCGACATTCTGGATAATTTCCAATCTTCGGAGCAAGCAACTTTTACGGACATTTCACCAACTGAGACGCCTTTCAGGGCATCCAAAGCATTAAATTCAATTTGAAACCCATTTTCGTGCTGTACTCTGAAGACATTACGCGGAAATACCATTTCTGGCAAATGCGGTAAGTTTAGAGTGCTCATGTAAATACAGTAATCGCAAAGCGTGCCAAGCTGGCATCTCGATTTTGTGGAGCACTGAGACGGCAATATGTGACTTTTTGATACGGTTATAAACCACGGCGGGAAGTCGAACGTTTCGTTAATCGCATCCATTCTAAATCTGCGAATATTTAACACAACAATTTTCGGTACTTTGTTCACACAATAACCAGCTTTATAACCACTGATCTAGATTATTTTAATGCCTAATGGAAAAGAAGCCGTTGGTTAATGAAATTAGGTGATACTTACAGCTTTGATGTGAATTCCCCACTGTAAATCACTCCAACGTTCGGACCAAGCTTTCAATAGAAGAGCTTTTAAACTGCTCGTTTTGCTTGTCGCTTGTTCAGTTTCCATTATACGGAAGCGAACTGAAAGTTACAAAAATCGTGTTTTAAATATTTTCTAGTATTTAGATGACAAAAGAATGGAGTTATTTAGGGCTTACCATTTCAGCTACAATTGATACAAGATCAGAAGGAGCACGGAAAATTTGCACGAAAGGTTGATGAAAGAGTATAATAGTGAATTAAAATACAGCAATAAATATCAGATCAATTCAATTTAAAATGCAAAGAAAAGTACGCTAAGTTGCAAAACGGCCAATCAACAAACCAAAACCTAACATCTAATCAGTGATGATGCCGAAAAAAAGTAAAAACTTCAAGTATTTAAACTTTTCTTGCCCTGAAACTGGATGGTGTAAATTCTTGTGGGAAAGTAGCGACACCTAGTGCCCTAGCGACACCAACCATCGAACTGATAATTTCAATTTTAACATTTAAAAAAAATTAATTAAATTATTTCGAATTCGATGATTTTCGTTTAAAATTTCTTTTTTCAGTGTGAGAAAGTTACTGTTTTTTGCCGTTGATACTTGATAAATTCACCGCTAAAATATTCAATGATCACTGCTTTACGCGGTTATGCAATGCAATACATCAATCGAAAGCGGTAAGAAGGACCGTCGAATTAATTTTATTTAAACGATTCGATGTTTCAAAAACAAAAACTTCAATGAAACTACCACGGCGAAAAACATAAAAACAAGTTTACTGTACATGAAAATAAAAACATAGCAAACAATTTAAGCAAACGCGCACACATAGTACAAACAGAACCCTATTATATCAAAAAAATACAGAATCAGTGCACGCAGTATCAAATGAAACAATTTCCTATAAAAATCCATACATTTCTTTCATGAATTGTTGATACGCGTCATCTTTGCTTGGTTGAGTAGCGTTTGGTGCAGAATTAGGAATTGGTTTATTAATCGTCTTAGGTATATCAAGAGGGGGCAGTCTTTCCGGTTTAGGTTTTGGTTTCCCATCTTCTCTTTTGATTCTTACCGAAGTTGGAAGGAACCGTGTAATATTAGCATTCAAATTCCTGCACAAAAAAAAATATATGGAGAGGTTTGCAATGTGGTGCATAATTTTGAAAAGATTTGAAAAATGCGCGAATTTCGAGTACCTTATTTTAGCTTTAGCTTCAATAGTAGCAGAAGATTTAGGTTGCTCCTCGCCTGGTGGTTGAAGATCATTTTCAATATTGAATGGCCCTGGAGGAGGTCCAGGAGGTAGCCGCATGCCACCTGGTTGTAATCTTGGCATACCTGGCGGAGGGCCTGGAGGTAGAGTCGGCGGTCTACCAGGTGGAGGCCCTGGAGGTAGTCGGATTCCACCGGGAGGTGGAGGCATATCACCCTCTCGGCCATATACACCGGGCGGCGGTCCATGCGGTAAACGAATTCCTGGTGGTTGTAGTCTGGGCATTCCTGGTAAAGGTCCTGGTGGCATGGTAGCCGGCCGGCCGGGTGGAGGACCTGGAGGAAGTCTGATTGCAGCAGGAGCTAGGGTCACTTCGCGATCGTCTTCGAAATCTTCGTCTTCTTCGCCTGATAACTCAGGCGGTGGTCCAGGGGGTACACCGGGAGGAATTTTGTTTCTTTTAGAAACTTTACTCGGAGATGGCGGCGGACTGCAAAAAGTAAACTCATCACTCATTCGTTTTGATTTCAAAATGCTACAAGATTAGTTACCTGTATGCTGATTTCTTTTTCAATATACTGGGTGGTGGAGGTATCGCCGCGTATTCACCTGGCAATGGAATAGAACTCTCTAATCCGAATGAATCCACGCCTGACGGTAACGGAATTTCATCTACGCTCACTTGTTGAGTAAATCGAACAGCTTCGTAATATGCCACCATGTTTGCTCGTCGTTTTTCGTAATCACTTTCAGCACGTCGAATTTCTTCCCATTTTAAAGGATCATCTTTATACTACGAAGGAAAAATACGAATACGTAGGTCAATGTATAACTTACTTTTCAATTTGTAAATTATAATCATCTAGTACAGAAAAAATTTCCAACAGTACTTACATACATCTTCATGACACGATCAAAAGTATCTCGCAACTTTTTTCTTTTATCTTTGAGTACTTTTTCATTAAGAGGAGAGGGTTGTAAAACATTATACTCTATAAAAAAAATTACATAATAATAAACTAACTGCCATTCATCGGTATATTTCTGGTTTTGATAACAAATGCTCACCCATTTGATCAATTTTTTCCATTTCTCCTAAGAGCTGCATTGGGTCTTTTCCCCTCAATACTGCAGTCCTTACAATTTGACGTTGTTTCTTGTTCTTTTTTAATTCTTTTTTTCTAGCTTCCTTACCTAAATTTGAAAAAATTAACATTAATCATAGCATATTAAAAACGACAGTTAACTTACACTGCATAAGGAAATACTCACGGGCTTGATCAGTGGGATTCATATACTTCCCACTCTTGGTGGTATTAATCGATCTTCGCCCCATGTTGTAGAATCAAAATTTACTTAAATCTCAAACAAAATGATATCGAGATCACCCGTACAGTTTAATTAAAATACATCTTGATAAAAGAAATCGGCGATTTGATGAAGAATATTAACACCAACAGTCCAACACCAACGTTCCAACGCCAAACAGGATAACGTCTACGACTTCAACGTCTTCAATGATAAAACTGGATGATGTAGATGTACTTTCATTATTTTACTTCTCAATTTTTGTTTTTTTTTTTTTGAATAAAAAGTTCGCTAAGTTTCCTTGAAGCATCAGAACCCCTTGTAATGGTATCAGAACAATGAGAAATTGAGAATACTGTTTCTGATTAGCGTGCAAAAAAAATGCTCAATTAACAATGCGTATTATCAGAATAGTAGAAATATTATTACTGAAGAAATGATTTCTTGAAGCAGAAAAAAACGACAAAAAAACATTCTAACGAAATTTTATTATAATTGCGTAGTACAATACATTAAATTTACAAGAAACTCAACTTTAATAAATTAATAGTTCATAAAAATTATACCCATGACAAATAATTAAGAACAAGTAGTGAAATATGTGTACAATAATTATAAACTGTACTCTGTAGCTTTTAAATCAAACTCTGAGTGACTTTGTAGACAAGTGGCGATCATAGGATATTGAGTTCTTAAGTAATCGTATTGATCAACCGCCTTTGTTTACAAATTTTCTCGGGCCCAAATGCTCATATTTAAATTGTACAGACTATCTGCATACACTGTTTCATAAATACACTTCCAATTGCATAGCTGATTGCACCAACATTTTTATCCCAGGCATGAAACTAGCGATAGTTGAAAAATCTGGTCCTGACACCAACTCGGTGTGTAAACGCAGACACTCTTGGTAATTGCTC
Organism: Hypogeococcus pungens; assembly: GCA_018107765.1. Taxonomy (NCBI): domain Eukaryota; kingdom Metazoa; phylum Arthropoda; class Insecta; order Hemiptera; family Pseudococcidae; genus Hypogeococcus; species Hypogeococcus pungens. Next base: position 670 of record JAAOIU010127830.1, on the reverse strand, counting down.
CTTTGAATGGCATTAACAATTCCATGTAAACTTTGCAACGTCCTATCTGACAACTGCAACCAAAAAACATAAATAGAAATAATCATCAACAAAGCAAATGAAATGAATTGAATTGTCTTTTACCCTTGATTCTCGAATCGCATCGTACAGCATTTCTAATTTTCGAGCGACATCATCAAGTTTACGTTTCATTTGCTGAAAACACAAAAAAAATGTAAGAACGAAGAATATGTAGCGATGTTATACATTTTCATGAAAGACTTACCGGATTGGAGGTTTTATTGTGACATTGATTTCGCAGCGCGTCTAAAACAGTTTGTAAATGAATATGCTGCTCGGGTAAAGCAGGTTTAGGCTTGGGTATATTTTCCACATTTTGTAAGGGAGGTATTCCTGGTTGAGGAGTGACCACATCATTACGATACGAATTCGTCGTCGCATAACCACCGGGTAATTTAACTGGTACCTGAAAACATGGATTTTGTTACACTTTCACAAACCTAATTATTCGAAGTAATCGTTTATGTTTAGGTGTTTACATTAGATGCCGGTGGGAACTGATTAGCGACGTTTTCTTCCGGAACAGTAGACCCGTATATCGGATGGGTTATCGGTGTCGGTGTAACGTAACCAATCTGGAAACAGACAACATTTTAACAAACAATACTTT
>JAAOIU010127505.1:0-13881 GCA_018107765.1 Hypogeococcus pungens | reverse complement strand
CACTTAACATCACTGGATTTTGGAAGAATAAAATTTTCAATTTTTTTTCAAATTTTTCAAGCGGTTTGTTAAAAAAAAAAAATCGAAACTCATTGGACGTGACAAAAATCAAATCAGACCGAAAAAAAAACTTGTGAAACGGTTCAACAAAAAGAGATGAACCTTCCTTTTTTTTACCAACATAAAAAAACATTCCACTCACTTCATAACGGAGGCTTCGTTCAGGAAGTTCATCCACGTACGATGATTGGTTGGCGATTTATTAAGCGTTTTGATAGCTACTTTGGTGGTAACACCTTTCTGAATAATTCCTTTGGCTCGACCCTCGTATACTTCACCAAAATGTCCAATACCCAGTAAATTATCCAGCACTACTTTTCGTCTTGATATTTCCCATTTATCGTATCCTAAACAGAAACAAAAAAGAATGAAAAAAATATAAGCCATCGAGTCATTCTCGATGTGAAATTTTTCATAAAATTCTCACAACTCACCTTCTATAGGTTTAAAGTACTCCGGATTCACGGTGGCAAACAGAAGCTTTCTATGATACCACGAGTCTGGATAGAAGTATCGCGCCATAATGTATAATACGATCAATATCACTATAACGAGAACGACAGCGAACAAACCGCCTATCAACAGCTGATCAACAATGGTAACTTCCGTTTCCTGAAAATGAAATGTCGAACGTGTTTCATATTAATATCTCGATAAAACTGCAGCAAAGTACGGGAATTATTAAGAACTCACTTTAATTTGGAAATAAAACATCGCTACGTAAACATTATCCCTGTCTTTGGCTAAAGTCGTAGTCTTAATCATGCCGCTGTAATTTCCAGGATGAAGTCCTTTTAACGTGTACGTTCTCTGCGGACCTTTACCCAAATCCTTAACAGGTATACACTGAGAGATCGGTTGCGACTATAAGATAAAAAAATGATATTTTGATTAAAATTATTGTTTCACGAAACATAGATCGACGATTTTTTTTCAATCCGCTAACATACGTTTTCAATATCCAGTCTTTTCACTTGAATCACATACGTCAAAATAGGACCATTGGTGATATTTGGATCAAGCCATTTCAACCTAGCAACATTCGTGTCGTTCGTAACCTCGACTTCGATAGTCGCAGCATCGATTTTATCCGCGTTCTCTGCAAATCACACAAAAACAATCGATGGTAAAATCGAATTCTACGAAATTCACATTCCAAAATACCTACGAATTAGTTTTCTTACCTAAAGGCAAAGTTTGTACATTTTCGATTTTTTCCACGCTGCAAGCTGGCATACCGTCTTCGAAAATCGACGTCGAATATCTTTCTCGACACGCCTGAACTGAGATCGAGTACCGCGTGAAATGTTTTAAATTTCGCATTTCGTACGTATGCGTTGTACTGTTCAACGCCACTCTGAATTTGGTCGCCCCATCTATAATCGAAATAAGTTTTAAAATAATGCCCATTGGATCGAAGCTATCGATCACAATCACATCAAATTCGATTTGCTTACTTTTCGTTGTATCGTTCAAATTCATATTTGCTAATTCCGTGTAATTATGTTTTTCAATCAAATCCCATTCTTTTTTGTCAATCAAATCCAATAAAAGAGGTAATTTGGTAGTAGTCGAGTGAAGTGTATCTCGTCTTTGACGGGCGGCAGCGCGAGTAGTCTTAATAGGACCAGGAGTAGTCGTCGTACTACTACCACCACCGGAACTGCTACGGAAATGAAGAAATAATTGATGTTAGCACATGCACATTCGGTTACTTATAAAGAATGAGGTGAACACACTGCAGCAGCATAAGCCTAGGTACCTTTTAACATAAATATTATCGTGTAATTTGTTTTCGAATTCGATTAAAGCTTGAACGTCTTGATCATTTTTTTTGATTTTAGATACAGGCGGTTCGGTGGACGCGCATTGGCATGATTCGCCACTTTCCTGTAACGGAGGTGGCGTCATAAGAGTGGGTCTTCTTTTTTCTTCTTTTTCTTTTTCCAGTTCTCGTTCTCGGTCTCTGACGTAGATGTTGTCTTTTTTATCGTAATCGATTGCTGCTTGAATAATAATTAAAAGAAACAAAATTTATTTTAATTTTATTGGAAAATGTAATAGAAACCGTTTTGAATCAAGTTTTCCCAAATTCCGTCCAAAATGAAATTTATAGGAAATTTTTCAATTAAACGACTTTTGAAAAAATTAACCGATTCGACAGGACAAGGATAAAAAAAATATATATTATTTTCTTCGAGTACTCACGTTCGGTACAATAATTTCTCTGCGCTAGAGGATACTCGTCAGAGGCCACTTCAATGGAAACGACGTAATGATCTAATTTTCCATTTATGAGATCCGGCGGCGACCATTCCATGAATATTTCTGAGCTCGAGAGCGCTGTAACTTTCAGCTGTCTCGGAGGAGTAGGAGCTGCAAACAGCGGTGATTCGATTACACATTCGTCGATTTTATAACATTGGTCACATTTGAGGAACAGATTACTCACTGGAAGGACTAGTGATAAAATACTGAATAGCCGACTGCGCTCCATTTGTTTCGGTCGCTATCGTATAAGTCTTTACGTAATACGCATATTGGGTATACGCTTTTAAATGAGGTATTATGGCTGTAATGTTGTCGTGAGTGGCTGACCAAGTTGTCACATCGGCTCCTTCGACGTCGAACATCTTCCATCTGAAGACAGGACACGGTAACTTTCAATCAACGCAATTTCCGATTACAAGTAAGTTGACCAGAGCATGTTATGGTCGTCTGCCTTACCCGTCAACACCGCAAGCGTCTCTGCCGTCATTCATCGATACGTTTCTGCTGGTCGTTTCCATAACGTAGACCACATACCCCAATAGCGTTCTCATTTCGTAATGTATGTAAGGAATCCACGTAATTAGCACCGAATCCGGCGTCGTCTTCATCACAGATACGTGCAACTCGGTAATATTACCTGCGAAAATACGTTCCAAATGCGATTAAAATAAAATTACACATCTCGTGTACGTACATTTCATTTTTAGCTACGATCACAACTCACATGCAACTTTATCTCCGTTCGAATTCGGCGCCACTTCTAAATTATCGACGTCTTTAATGCCGAGTCTGTCTTCTAGCTCTCTAATTTTACCCAAGCAAAGTTTCGGATTAAAATGAAAGAATATTCGTCCTTTTTCTATCGCCAGATCATTCTGTCGTCGCGAGAAATCCCATAATTCGGCTAAATTCGGGTTATCCAGTACCACCAAAGCGTATCTGCGAATCAAACGATTAAGTTAAGAAAAAATTAATCACATATACCCACGAATAGACGCAGGCTTATGTAATGTAGTATAAGACGTAGGTAAAGTTCACAATCGAGCAAACTTACTTTCCATTCTCCAAGCCTTCTCCTCGGATTATTTTCAAACTTCTGAGAAAATTCAATGAAACCAAAGATAACGATCTGACTACTTTCAAATATCCGGTAACTTCTTCAATCGAATTCAAGTTTTCCTCCAGTTCTTTGAAGATATTACCTGTGACGAGAATAAATGTACACATTAGTTTGGGCATCACTGCGTCCACCTAACGAAACGGAAACACTAGACGAGATGATTACCTCCTCCGCGAATCTGTATTTCTAGCGAGCCATTAATAATAACGCATCCTCTGAGCCTTTGAGCCGTCTGAATACTATCCACGCTGGCTGCATCACATATTCTACGACAGGTTCCTGCAAATAAACCGACTTACGTTGTATATTCACCATCAGGTGTGCGCAAGGTTATTTTTATTCAAAAAAAAAAAAAATGTAATTTTTCAAAATTAGTCAATTGCCGAAATTGTTTTTTTGAAATAAATTTTGAAAAATTAGCAATTTTTGATGCCTCCGGTGTGGTAAGATGATCAACGAACTTCTGCTAAATTTTTATGCAAGATGATTTTAGAGAAGAGCGAATTTTTACCACATCCCCTATCCGGTAAGAGCTGAGCCTACCAAATACGTGATTTTTCATGCTAAAAATCCAATCTCAGTAAGTTCTTGACTGAGGGGACTGCTGTGAAATTTTTTCAGATTTTTCCGATTGTTGAAATGACTGAATTTCACTTTAAATACTTCGAACCATCCTACATAGCAGTCTCAGGAAGAGCAGGAAGAAAAACTTTATTTTTACACTATCCAACCCATTTTACACGCTGACTTGAAATTTTAAAAAATTTTTAAGCTTGGTGGAACGTTGTCAAATCCGCAAAATACTGATTTTCTCACCATTTTTACATCCCTCACCGAAATTTCATCGAAATTCGTTCATTTTTGGCGATGTTTGTTTTTCAAATGATTTAAATTTTGATGAAGATGAAAAATGCTAAATTGAAAAACTAATCGCAAATTCTAGAACAGCAGGTCAAAGTAACCTGATTTACACCATTCCAGCGATCGTTTTGCTCAAAAATTGGAAATTTAAATTTTCGTGAGTATTTCTCAATTTCTCCAAATTTCAACTTGTCAGAAAAAAATTAACAAAAACGTGAAAATATTCTGATCTAGGATCAAGTGATATAGATCATGCTCAACTCTATTCAGCACGTCTCGAAACCAAAGTTTAAGCTTTCTAAGTGGAGATCCGCTGAAGACTTCGAATTGATTCAAAAATAACCTCGGTCAACTCGAGAAATTTATTCCTACTCAAGTATTTACCCATTTTCAACTTGAGACCTTGCGATTTATTCATTTTTGAGCCAACCAAACGCCTCAGTCACTTTTGAAGCTCTTCCCAACGTAAACATGTGAAAGGTGATGCGCTCTTTCCATAATCTAATTATTATATATCTCGCAGACTAAAACAATTCCTCACCGTTGCAAGGCTCGCATTGGAAAATCGGATATCCATATTTATCGGTAGCAACAACTTCTTCGTACGCAGGAGGGCAGTCGGAAAGGCAAACACCTTGGAAAGCTTTCCACGGCCTAGATCTATAATTACCCATTTCGTCTTTAGTTCTGGGCATCGCATTGCACTCATCTTCGGTGATACATCTTCTATCTTTGAACTGCACATTTCAATGGCGGCGATCGACAGGCAAAAAAAATTGAAGAATTATAATAACTTTTTCAACAGGGCGTATGCGACATAAATATCAATTTACATACCTTGAAGTAATCTTTCGGACACTCTGCAACGCAACGGTTCGCACTTTCCAAATACACGGTCTGACACGCGTCACATGTATCATCTTGGTCAGTCTTGCATCCCCCCAGGCAGTCTTGATGGCAACATACGCCAGTTTTCGTACACCTGTTATTNGGGTAAAAGTCTGGGGAAAAAATGTAAAAGCGAACCAAAAACGAAAAAAATCACCTAAAAACAACCTTGTCACTAACCAACGGATGTTTCTTCCTGATGACAAGGAAATTTTTCAGTTTAACTTAATTAAATTTTCATAATTTTGTTTTCTAGTAAACAGGAAACGTATAAGTGTGTGCCTTCGTGCCGTTCACACGACCAACCGAGAAGGAGAGGGAAAAACACAATATCTAAGAAAGCTGAACTATTCGTACAGCACTGCGTCAAACATAACGACAAATTTCTTCCTATTATGCCTTAATAAGGCAAAAATTCGCGCAAACAACCGATAAGCTTTTACAGAATTGTATAATTTATCATCTTCATGAGCGTTTTTCTTACATTCTTCGCAGTTCCAGCTGCGTATACTATATACCAAAGCATTTAACGCCATAAAAGTCGTTACGTCGATATTCGTTTCCGATTTTCATTATCAACTTGTTTTTCCTTCCTCTCGAATTTTTTGCTAATTTCTTCCATATATTTTTGTTTTTCCTTTTTTTCCCATTTCGTTAACGTAAGCATTTTTATGCGCTTATTAAATACACCCAACTACGTACCTACTTTATAATACTGAACTGACAATATTCATCATTGAAACTATTACAAGCTTTGTTCATTTTAACGCGTGCACGCATGTTTGCGAATAAAATGGTGCGATTTTTCGAAATTATTTTTTTCCATTCGAAATAAAAATCGTATTGCTAGTCGTTACACTTCTTCGAAATTAAAATCCACGTCAACGGGGCAGGCACATGATCTGTTCACAATTCACTCGTGTTTTCAACCAAGACCTTTGTTCAAATTATTTTTTTTATATTTTCGTATAGTTCACACATTTAATACGTTAGTTGTTCATTTTGTTAGTTTCTTATTTTACACAATTTCGCTCAGGGAATTAATTTACGTCATAACGAAGACCGGATGGCATGGATTTACCAGCGTCATAAATAATACTGTCGTTTGATTCGTTTTAAAATATACTCTCATAATCTAACCGCGTTTATTTACTACTTATTTGAATTAAATCAACTGTATATTTTTAACCTATTAAAACGGTGTCATTTCAATCGAGTTGATTTGATTTTCATTTCAGATGTTTGAATTTATTTTGTGCAATTAGAATAATGAAAATAAGTAGATGACTTTTGTGTTACTTCATGAATTTGCACGGGATGATTTTTTTGTTATTATGTTTTACGTACGTAGGTAATGAAAAAAGTATACTAAACGCTGATTTTATTCCATTTTTTCTAAGATTTGATTTGATTACATAATTTTAAAACTGACTATTTTTGATTAAAATAAATATTGAAAATTATACATTCGATAAAAATAATTCAAGCCAAATTCTACTAAACTGACTAAAAAAAAAAAAAATTAACAATATCATTTTATCAAAAATGAAAAATTTTCATTCCACTAAAACAATTTAATTTTTAAAAAAGTCAAGAAATGGATTCAAAATATTTTACTTTTTTGTAGATTACTCCCCTCAAAAAGTTTTTTTTTTCAACTTTCACAAAAAACTTTGAACGAATATATAATTTTTGAATAAATCACATTTAACTCCTAAATTTTACTTTTTTGCATGACTTTCTTGACTTTTTTAAAAAATTAACTTTGTCTCCCAGAAAATAGAAATAGGTTTTTTCAATTACCGCCGGATAATATTTTCCAAAATAAGAAAGCTAATAGCTCGAGCAAAGCAATGACAAAAAATTTAAAAAAAAAAACAACTTTTAAAATATGAAATTTTGACTTTCATTAAGATATCAATATTTCGTCTTTTCATTTTCTAAAAAAAAAATTGACTCAGATTGACTTGACACAGCCTGTTGGCTGAAAAATTGAAATTTTAAAAAGAACTATTCATAAAAAACACGAAACACATAAATTCTGCTTTGTTAAAAGAAAGTCATATATTGTTCCGAAAAAACTACGAAAAACAGTCTTGCAAAGCAAACATTTCCAACCAAATTTTACTCAACACAATTACCCCAGGAATTCTTACTGCTCCCTTATCGCAATCTGTTCCCATTACCACTCTCCTGATTCAGTCATATTCTGACGATTAGACCACCGTAAATCACGAAAACGTAATCATAATCGTGAATAAACAACCAAAGTACCCAAGATAAGAAAAAAATCTCTTCGGTTATCTTATCGAACGAAAGGTTCGTGCTTTTGGGTGATCCTGACGAGTGAAATCAACATCCGTTCTGAGTAGCATTTCTCGGTAAAACCCAACGAAAAAAGTGAGAATTTAGCAAACTAGCCTGTATATTATGTTTACTTGCCGCTAGTTTTACCAACGTATCAGGAAAAAACAGACCGCTATCAACCGAACGCGTTGTATCTTTTTTCTTCTTTTCTTCGAAACCTTGACCGTTGGAATTATCTTATTTTTTCGACATTTTTTCACATCTAATCACTCAAGGGAGGTATAGCTACACGTACACGTACGTAAAAATCCCATTTTATTCAGTCCATTTAATCTTCATTCTAGTAAATGGAGAAAAAATAATCTGAGTTCAGATTACGCTACGTATAATGATAATTTTTTGCTAATTTTTCTCCCATCTCTCTCTCTCTCTCTCTCAAAAAAGTATCACACGTACAAAAACTCAGCCGTATACAACAGGCTATCAAGTTCAAAGTTGAGAAAAGAAAAATTATCAATAAAAAAGATACGTTACATGGCAATTACGCAATTGACGTTAGTTATTTACTGATTTATTGTAAATATGACGGTTACTCGAGGCGGCGGCGGCGACGTCAGCTCAGCGTCAATGTAGCGGAATATTGTTTTCTTTCGCTTTCGTCGTTCACTCTGGCTCTGGCACTATTTTTTATTTTGAAATATAATTCAGATCACGTGATCTCATCGTGGTGGCGTAATCGACAAAAATTAATTCCATAGGTAATACACACCATTTCGAATTTTCGACTCGTTGATAATTTCACCGATCAGTTGATGTGTTATCACTTAACATCCACCGCACCACGGCCATCTACATACATCTGACGTCGTCTACCTCTATTATGATAAACGGCGCAATGTTGCGCTGTTCTAACGTACATCTACGCATGTATATATGTAAGGTAAAGGTATACGAGCGCAATCTACGCAATGTAAACAATTCACGTCTATATTTACTCAAGCAAGCCAGATCCAACCCGCCAGACGTAACACCCCGAAAGCCAAACCATTTGCATGGTAAAAATAACCGACGGACGACGCTTGTAGGAAATGTAATCTACCCTAGTCAAGTATGCGACGCGACGCCCAAAACGTCCTGAAATTACGTCATTTTAAAATCCTTTCAAATATCAGTTACCTTTTTTTTTGGCTTTCATATTCGTGGAATCAGGCTACTCTTCGAGGCTAACAAAGCGCTAATGGTATCGTTTTCCCTATTTACGCTGAACAGTAAAAATAGAATTAGAACTCCGAAAGTTTTCCTTTCCGCAAGAGTAATTTTCTTCAATTCTCATATTTTCGGTACCACCGAGCACATAACTTGCCCCAATTTTTGTGATACCTATTATTATATTCAAGGAAGAAATTCCAATTACAGTAATTGGAAGATTATACTCCGTCGCCAATAAAAAAGATATCAAATTTCAGAGATTCCAGTGGTTTCTTCAAAACATGACATAAGTACCTAATTCAAGTGATGTGCGTCGACGCGTCGACAACCGAAATCGACGTAGTCGACATGTAGATTTCGTCGAACATGTCGACTATGTCGATATGAATTTATTTCTTGTAAAAAACAGAAACCTCGAATAAAGTTCAGAGAGATGGAAACTTAAAAGTTGAGATTGAGAAATCAAAAAATTGAGGAATAAAATGAAATGAAACACATGAACGCATCTCGTATCGAACACGTTTAATTAGTCGATAATAATTAATTACAAACATTCTGCACGTGCTTTATTATCGGCGTAGTTAACATTGTAGATACACATGTCGATTTCAATCGCTCTCGATATGACACAGTCGATACGTCGATTTCGTGTGTAAGTATATGTCGATTCGAAATCGACGATAGTTCGCTGCAACTCTACGATCAAATAGGTCAGGTAGGTATGGGATTGGTAAAACTGAAAATGCCGGTAAGGGATGAGAAGAGGGGCAAAAATTATTCTTTTAAAACTAAAAACGAAGTTTCTGAAACAGTCAGTCTTGTCTTGTTTTGAAAACAAATTTTCAAACTAAATTTCACGTTTTCAGGTTTTGAAAAATTAATAAAAAATGTATTCTATACATTTATTACTTTCCACTGAGTTTTGTGAATTAATTTTTTTTGAATTTCACAAAAAAAAATTAATTTATAAATTTTTGCAATTTTAAAAGAATATTTCTAAAAAAATCAGAACGGGGCGAATACTGGAAAATTAACTTGAAATGTTTCTAANACGTGGAAAAAAGAATGGATTTCGGATAGTCGGGTTAATGTTCGTGATTTTTGCTCCGTGATTTGAACTATTCCCTTCATAAACATCATATCAACTGCGTTTCATTCGAAACTTTTCCTTTATTTACCGTCTACACCTTATTGTGTCAACAGACCTATTCTAATTACACGTCACGACTGTATTGCAGACAACAAACAGCAAAATCTACAGCACACGAGTTGTAAACAACTACATAGAGTAGAGTTCGACCGTCTCAGCTGATTCCACAGTTATCAGCGTTGCTGGTCATTAGTTTGGAATCGGCAAATTCTCGCGAATTATATCAACACACACCACGTAAGTGAACCGTAAACCGTAGATGCATAGGTAAGTAGTCTTCTTTCCACCGTCACAGTGTACTATGCAAGCCAACGACGACACTGTCGCCGTTGTTCCGTCGATCTTCGACGATGTAAGTAAGTAGATACAAGACACCGTACGCTGTTCGGTTCCTCGCAACCTTGATTCAAATACGGCGCGTACATAAAACAGGAAAAAGTACGCTAACCTTGGTGTACTTCCTTATGTACGGTGTACATAGCACATACACATTACACACGCATACCATTCGGAAACATTATTATTGATTTTCCATTGCTGGTTCGTCGCGTTATACGACGTGTTGTCGTAGTTCGATGACATGAGTGAGACTTGGAATTATGCAACAACAACCACCAACCGTAACCGTATTGCCCTTTTGCTATCAAAACACCGCATCACGGACTCAAATACGACTGCTGAAAGGGTGAAAATGCGCAAGGCAAACCAACGGTGAATATTCTCCAACTCAAATAACGACCACGCAATTTTTTCCCCATTTTGTGACGATATCTAAGTCGCCAACAAGCAATGCTATGCTATCGCCTCGTGCCGTAAATTTTCAACCATGCAGGTGTTTTTTCTTCTCTTTCCTTTTCTAAATGGCTCACCGGATGCAGTCTAGACGATGAGTGAGAAAGTACGACACAATTTAGGCGCTATTAGGATCACATCACACGCGTACGCATATTCGAGCTGCTAGAAATTTTTACTCGTCGACGTCTCATACGGCTCGATTGCGAAAAGCACTTGTCGTTGAAGAAAATGTCGGTAACTTATGGTTATATACGGCACCGTATAGGTATGTCGAAAAAAAAAATCCGAAATACTTCGCTTGAAATTTGGAACGAAAATATCGAGTTCTTTGGCAATGGATCCAAACTCCATCACACCTCAGGCATCTTTTACGCGGTTACAAGACTTCACGAAGAAGCTTGAAAAAAGTCACCCTAATCTGAGTTGAAATATTTTTCAACACGCTTAACATCATTTTAGGTTCAAACCCACTCGTTTGAAAAAACATTAAAACCGTAGGAAAAAAAACTCGAACTAATCCTGGAAATGAAAATTTTTCAAAGCAAGTGACCCGCAACTAAAAGTTGTTTTTTTCTTTTTCAAAGTAATTTTTAATCTTATCTCTTCGAACAATGCATAGTACACAATATCTATTTCATAAGCACCGCGCTTATGCACACGTGCCGAAACATGGCGTTCACAAATTACATCACTCTATCGAAAATGATTTTCAAAATTTCATCCTAAATATCCGGCGAAATTTGCGATCATTTCAAAACTTTCAATTCAGCACCTTCTAATTTGCAACTTAGCCATCATAGCAGATTATGGATTCACTGAAAACTGCCTCCTACAAGAACTCTTCAAGTATCTAAACATAAATAAGATCAATATCTGCGTTGGTAGAATGAATCACGTCGAAAAAATTCGTCAGCTACGTAACTCTCGTTCTTTACAATTTTCCCAGAAATGAAAATAACGAACACGTAATCAAAACAGAACACGCCACGAGCTCAGCTAAAAGATTACAACAAATTGTTATTATCATCTCAAAAATGGACGTCTATAAAGTGATAACAAAAGGCCTAGTTAAAGATACCAGGGCTCATATTTTCTTCAAGAGTAAAATATTTTCTAACCGAAACATTACGAAGAAATAAATTTTTTCATTGAGTAAAGAGTACTCTAAATTTTAAAAAAATTACAAAACAAAATCTTTGCCTCTGTTCTTTTTTTTTGGTCATCATTGTGTTCCCTCCCTTTCTCGTTGAGGCCTCCCTTTAATTACATCGAAATTGCAGACCAAGCTTGGAAGCTTCATTCCTTCTCAGAAATATGATATCAACTTTCAAAAGAAAAAAAATTACCTTTAAAAATTTATAAAAAAAAGAGTGTCCAAATTTTTTGTGAAATTTTCCAACAATTGAGTGCTTCAGCGCTAAAGGCACACCTTGGACTCGCTCGTATACCTTCAGGAACGGAATAGAAGAGAACCATTTTTGTTTCGAAAACCAAAAAAAAAAGTCAAGCCGTAAATTCAAAATAATCTGGTCGAGAATGACAAAATTTTTCCAGATACGTTTACGCACATAGTCGTACACATCAGGTAACCAACACCTGGACTTATAATTTATTCGCAAAATATCAGAATCGCCGAAGATTCGAATTTTCATTTTCTGGAATTCCTTACCGACTAGTCCACCACTTGCTCCAATGACTTCAGCGTTAAAGATATTCTAAAATTCTCCAGTCAACTGGTAAAAATTCTCGTACATAAGGTACGAGTGCATCGACGTCATTGCATAGTTTCTCACCATAAGTATAAAATACGAATGTGACCATTTAGAAAAAGCTAGACGATCCGGAGGAAACCGCATGGAGTATTTTATCTATTCAAATTCGTCTGGCTTTCTGTATTAATACTGCGTCTTCTCTTCTTGAATTATTTCAAATATTGCAACATTCGCGGACGTAAAAATAAATTTAAATTTGTTTACTACGCTACACACGGACTGGGATAAAGTTAACAGACTGGCTGCCAAATTCTCCGTATTCACTGTCGCGTGTTTATCTCTGTACTTTACATTGTTATCATTTCGAATTCGTCGACTTTATAGACTTCTATCGTACGTAGATACGTATAGTTTTCCCTCTTTATTTGCTTACACCAAATTGAAGACGACGGTTCGGTGTAGTTGTCTCATGATTTTACAACCAACGTAAATACACATTCTTTATTTTCATTCTACACGTAATTGATACAGTATGGTTACTAAAACATTAGTGATTTAATTAGGCGTCAAGACGCGTGATAATCATCTAAGTGTTGGTACTCTAGACTACTCACGCCTCGAAAATTATGCTTACAACACACATCACACGTAAATCTAAACTCACTACGAGAATTTCTCCTTTTTTTTCACTCATAGTACACATTAGTAAAAACACGCGGGTTACTTTTAATTGTAACGAAACGTTTCTTAAAAAACATCGTCCAGTTTTGCCTCGAAATAGTGTAAGTATATCCACAGCGCACGTGTACTGCCAATATTTTTCGCATCAAATTATGCCAGTTGTGTGCGAGAAGGGTACTTTCAAAAACTCTCACAAACGAATACAATTCACGAATATCTAGTGAAAAATTACCTACAATATGTCGACGAATTTATGCCTGATTGTACTTGGTACTAGGGAACGAGTTCAACGTATCAAGATTACTTAACGCGATACAGAAGTGAGTCAAATACCCCATATTAATCGTTTTTATTGAACGAACAGTGTGAAATGGTGAAAGAACGTATCTTTTATCGTTGAATTTTTTTTTACTCGTGTAGTGATAAGTCAATCCAATAACGATAGGCACGAAAAATTTATACCTATAACCAGTGAAGCGCCGTTGACTTCAAATAACACGAAACGACTACATGTCGAAAATGAATCATGTTCCATATATCGATATAAAGTCGACATGTCGACGATTCTGATTGTCGACGTGTCGCCGCATACCACTACCTACAACAAGGCGACTATGTATCGCAGTGGTATTCAAGTAGGCTTATTTGCGTTAAGACCTATCTTATACATATTACCTGTTCGATTCGAGTCTCGAGAGCTCAAGAAATTCAGGTTATTAATCCGTTGGTGGGCGATGTCGGTCTTTTACAAGTGTCTGTTTAATTTCTATAGGGCTGCCAAGTCTTGGCGTCATAGTCACGTAACTGGCGTAAAATACGCATTGGCG
>JAAOIU010127159.1:0-12818 GCA_018107765.1 Hypogeococcus pungens | reverse complement strand
AAAAAAAAAAAAAAAAAAAAAAATTATAAATAGCGATAGTAATAATAATTAGAAAAAAAAACTTAATCAAAAAATAATATCACGATTGAACAGGCAAACCTAACAAGCTAATTGGATGCAGATTATGAATTTGAATAGGAAAAAGACAAGAGTAAATCGTCGTAAAACTAAAAAAATACCTTCTCACTTCAATGGTCTACACAAGTACCCTCGTACTTGAAAGAAAAAAAAACGCAAAAAATTCATTTGTATCTGAGGAGTTTCCAAGTAAATGAAATTAAATTTTTAAAAAATGTCTCGATTCGAGGCGAAATAAATAAATATTAAAAAAGCTCGTAAAAGAAATTCCTTTCCATTATACGCAAACGCGTCCTGCCACTCGATCAGCCAAGTGGGAATTACTTTTCAAGATCGACTGGAAGTACACAAGGATCATTTATCTACGAATGAGTATTCGACCGAGGGAAGGAAATAGAGAAAAAAGAATATTAGGTTGAAACTCAGCCACAAAAGTGATTCGCAAGTGACCACACATTAAACATCGAACTCTCGAAGGCGAAGTTTTCGAAAAGCTTGCACACCAAAGCAGCAAGGAACCTAAAGAAATGCTAACGACGTAGCGGAAACGAAAACATTATCAGATAGGAAAACCGAGAGAGAGAAGAGGAAGAAGAAGGGAGGGAAATAAATAAAAAAATCACACTTTCTGTACAAACGAAGAATATCAGTCGACTATACTGTAGGGCAGTATATGTATTAAATCATCGTTGACGGTTCTTCTGGCGACCATTTCATGCCATTCTCTAAAATCACTATTTTGGTTATCGCCGCTACCATCAGTTGCTGCTGCCGCCGTTGTTATTGTTGTAGTTGGGATGGTTACAGAAGGCGAATGAGTGACGCAACCGTTGACACCGTCCCATCGCTGATGTAAATATCTGTCGACGTCTTCTTCGGTGATTAATTTAGGTGTAGAGGGAGGCGACGGTTCGGGCGAGCTCCAATTAATTTCTTCTACGTTTAGCGGCGGTAGTTTGGCCATAATTTGGGCTATTTCGTGTTCCACTCGGGTCTCCGGATCAAGCTTGATGAGTTGTTCTTGGACAGAGGATTGGCCGGCGGCTACATCGGTGTACGGAAGCGTGTCGCCGTCCGCCGAGTGGATATTATTAGAAAGACTAGGCTTGATTGAGGTGGTCGCTTCTGCGTGCGAGTTCAATCCGGCCACCAGTTCTTCGGTGGTTTTAACGCGTTCAGTCTTCGACATTGCGACTAATTTCTCTTTGATGAGGTCTTCTTCGGAGACGCGTTTTTTGTTCGCTTTTTTACGACTGCGTTTCTTGGGCAAAGCCGGATCCGCCTGTGGAACGCTTTCGGTGACCCCGGTAGAATGATGGCCGTCGGTAGCGGTTTCGTCTTCGGCTGCCGTAGCTGTCGACGATTGATCGCGTAAACGCGAGTATTCGCCGTCTTCCGCAGCCAGCGGCGTCGGCGATGGCGGCGTCGAAATGTCGCGCGCTTTGTCCGCCAACATAGCACCGTTCAGTTTACTCGCTTTGGCTGGCGGTTCGCCCATATCGGGAGAGGTGGCTTTTCTCAAACGTTTATTGGCTACATGCGTTTTCGGTACGGATTCTACTTTAGGGTCGCGGCCACACGGCGACAAGGAAGAAGAAGGACTTACTGTACCATCGTAACGGCCTACTGAAAGTGCTGGAGATATCGAAGGCGTACCGATACGGTCGCCGGATCTTTGTAAAGATGAACGCATCGCGTTCGTACCGTTATGCTGAGGTACGGTTAGCGACGAGGTTGACGACGTCGACGCTGGAGGTATCACGTTCGGAGCTAATGCCGGCGATAAGCCGCTGTTTGCTGGGGCCGACGTCGAGGAGCTTTTCGTGGAGTCGATCATGTTACGCCACTGACGTACCAGAAGTTTAGCTCTTTTCGCCAACGCTTCATTGTTGGTTCGCTTGCGGCACTCGTTGATATGTTTACCCAGTCGTGTGGTCTACGTAAAAATACAAAACGTATCAGTAACGCAGTAAACATATAGTACAGCGGACTGATTTCTCTAAAAACCATATAATACTCTACTGCTTTTATCATATATTTCCGAAGATACATTTTTAACCCGAAATTCTCACCCGACATAGCGCCATTTTCGGGAGACCAGCCACCGTCATCAAAATCTTTCAATTTTGGAAACACCCACACACGATAATTCAACAAAAAAATCTACTCTCTCGGACTAAAATTAGCAGTTAGCTTGTCAGCCATCTTTATAGCAAACCATTCGAAAATTTTGAGAAAAGATCAACTGATAAGGCAGAAAATGAAGATTACACGCATCCCGCATAATCAACCCTTCATCATAAACAACTTGATAAATTACGAGTAACCAGAAATGATTCCCTAATTTTGGTTTAAGTAGAACAACGTATACTCATCATACCCCGAGTTTTGATAAAAACACACATCATCCTTCAAACATCCACTTTTTATCGACGAAAATGAAAAACAATCTCTAAACGGAACACACAACGCTTAAAAATTAAACCCAATTAAAAATGAGACCTTACTATCGTGGTAATTGCAATCAACACCGAATGCCATACATAGAAACGAAAATACAGTTGGAAAACGAAATGTATTAATTTAAAAAAGGACTTAAATCATTGATAAATAAACACGGTTGTGAACGCGAGATTCTTTGGATACGAACGTCAATAGGGCTGAGAATTTTTACGAATTATCGTCGCCAAAAATGCCTCTATAGCTTAGACCCGAATCGTGTTATGTAATTCGTCAACTTATCAAATGTACCTCAAGTATTTCCCGGGTGATTGGTGTTCTTTCCAACACAGCCACAACTTCAAATACAGTAGCCATATCCACAACCTGAAAAAAATAAATAAATTCCATCAATAATTGACATATTTATAGACATTGTTCCGTGTGATTTCCTCCTTTGCAGAAGTGTACAACTGCAAAAAAAATTGACTAGTGTTCGAATGCGACGGTTTTATTAGCACGTTGACCAGACGGTGTGTTGTTTTGGGTGAACTATGAATGTATAATTTATTGGTCGGAATTTATTTCAGTCGCTGTTGAGGATACCATGAACGTCGTACCATTGGCTGTTCGAAGAGGACTTGAACATATTAGTCTGCGTATGCAGATTTGGAGAACTACGTTGAAATTATTTATTTAAATGATCGATGAATAATGCGGACGTGACAACTGTCCCCGTTATAGTGGAATCCCCCCGAAATTTGCAAAGATGTAGTTATTTTTACTAGTTTCGTTGATAAAATAATTTTGATACGTTAGAAGAAATTACGGATGGTGGTGTAAATGTGGCAAGGTGATTAATTTTTCACTTCGTGAAATATGTTTGATTTTTTTTTTTTTTTTTAGGGAAGAAAGTAGCGAAACAACAGGTGTCGATTAAAATTCAAGTTAACTAAAAAATTTTACTCTAAGTAACGTTATTGAGATAAAATTTAAAATGACAAACTCGAATAGTTGTAATACGCATGCGTATTAAACGTTCTGCGCCTAAAAATACAGAATCGGGGGCAGTACGTCACTCAATCTACGTGCCGTAAGGCCATTTTTAATAAAATGTAAAAATAGTTACTTAATATATTATAAGAAAAACCTGGCTCGTAATAGTACTCTTCAAATGCTTCGGATGATCATGGGTAAAGTTAAACACTTAATTTTGTAGTATAAATGCACTTTCTACGAAAGCGAACTTGGTTAGAGATAACCTACAAATGCATGTAAAACCGTCGCTTACGAATCATACTTCACAAATTACAAATTATTTAACGAAACCAACGCAGAATAGCAAAATTAAAGCTTACATTGTACTCCGAATCCAAAGCTCCTAATAACTTATTTGTAATTTCTATATAGGAATGCTGCATGAGGCCGTAATTGGTCTCGATATAAACAGCACCCCACGATACATTAAGCCAACTTACACTTATGGCCGACATGTACTATTGTGGCATTCTAACAGCCACTAACAGTGTAATAACATCGCGGACAGATATACGTTAACGAGAATTTCCGATTGTGACGTCAACGTTTTTAGCCGAAGCCGTATTTCGGCTGTATTCGGCTCGATACGCCCCTTGAAACAGCTGTTTGGCTCCACCTTTGCAAAGTTTTGTGGCGTGAACCGTGGCATTGAAACAACGTGCTAAATAAACAAGTAGTTCCGAAATCCTATTTGCGAGATGAACGTCTCTTAATTTTTCTCAATTTTTTTCACAAAATTTTACGCGAAAAGGGATCTTTAATACAATTTTCTGTAAAAAATTCATGAAAATTTTCTAAATTACATCGTATTTACGTTTATTGAAGTTTTAACTAATAAAAAAATGAAACTTTTATTGGTTGAATAAAAATAGGTTATTAATTTCACAGAAAAAATTCTTTTTTAAAATTTTTTTATGACATTCAAAAACTGATAACAGCATTTTTCGTAATCAAAATTGTAAAAATTTTGAAAATTCGTTCGTCAAAGGTTAAATTCGCCTGTAATTAGCCGAAATGTGCTAAGATGTCTTGAATTTTTTGGAAGGATGTCGAACGTAAATCAGCGCTTGTGAAATGAGTAAAATTGTCGCAGCGGCTACGGTTAGAGCCCTCAAAAGTAAACGCACAATACCTTCGAAAGCTGCACTTGTGTTGGTAAGTTTTTATGGCTATCACTCTTTATTTCTCTCCTATTTGCGTGTATGTAAATTTATACCTTGGGAGCTTTTCACGAACTTGCCTTATAATGCATTATTTGTTTTTATGTTTCTTGTTTTTCAGACCCCCTCAGCGGTTAATCAAATACGAAAAATACTCGATGGGAAATCAGAATACGTAAGTTTGTTCTTTCTTACATAAGTATACGACATCAAATACTGTTCACCTGATTGCAATTTATTATTGCTTTACTCAGATTGGTTTGAAAATCGGTGTAAAACAGAGAGGATGCAATGGGCTGAGTTACACCCTGGATTACGCCAAAGAAAAAGGCAAACTTGACGAAGAAGTCATTCAAGATGGTAGTTAAAATTCTGTAATTTGAAATCCTCGGTATTTGTGTTAAATTTTAAACATTTTTTTCTCCGCAGGAGTTCGTGTTTTAATTGATGCTAAAGCTCAATTAACGCTACTTGGGACAGAAATGGATTACGTTGAAACGAAACTATCGTCAGAGTTTGTTTTCAACAATCCAAACATAAAAGGAACATGTGGCTGTGGAGAAAGTTTTTCTGTCTAGTCTCTCATTAGCAGCGAGATTTTAGTAAAAGTATTTCATTTTCACGATGTTACCCGGTAAACAAATTATTCGACATTATTCACGTTGTATTGTACGTAGTGAAGTTGAAACAATTCTTACCCTCCGACTTTTTCGTTTTGAGAAAGTGTTAGTTAATTCATTTTTGAAATAAATAATCATCAATTACTTTTTTTCTAATTTCGACTTTCATTAGTTTGGTAATGATCGAGAATTTTTCTGAGATGTATCGTTAATCAGGGTTTAAAGGTTATTCGAGTTATCTCTCGGAACGGGTACGTCGAAAATGGAATTAGATAAACACCGTATTTCTTACGACAACTTCTCAGTATCAAGTATTATGACTCTAGTTTCAGAATTTCATTATTAGGCAAAGGAAGTTTTTGAAATTATTCTGGTAGAAAAAATTTACAATAATAAAAACGATGTAGTTTGCGAATTGAAATTTTAATCTCAAAAATTTACGAATTTACATATGTTCATCATTTGATGCTTGCGTAAACAATGAAATGAAACTAATAAAAAAATATATATATATATAAATCACATTAAATGCAACTTTACATTGCGTCATCTTTTTTTTGGAACGAATTCAATCAGTATATGAAACTTCTGTCATTATTTTGACTCGGTTTGTGGATCTTGTGACGATGCTCTTGTGCAACATTCTGTTCGTGATTCGAGAATCCCATCGAGTTTCCTTCAAAAGTATTTGTCATCAAATTACAAATTTGTAAAAACTATGAAAAAAAGTTTTTTAAAAAATCACCTCCATATCGTTGCTCACTGTTGGGTAATAATTGGTAACGTTCCATATACTGTAAGGTCGCTATAGAAACATTATTGCAATTGCTACGGAAAGAATTGTCATTTGCCAGTGATTTTTTATTATCTGTAAAGATATTAAGGGAATTCAACACCAAATGAAAAATGCAAAAATTCACTCATAAAATGGTTATTTTAATGCGTGATTAAATAATATCTTACGGTATTCCACATCAGGTGAAGTTCCAGATACGTATTTCATGGCCACTTTATTCACACGAAAGCTCATATCTGGCGAAGGAGCTGAATTTGTCGGTATAAATCTATTATTCTGATGATTGGTCGGAGAATGTCCCTCATTCTGAGTACAATTTTCCACATTCATTCCCATCTTTTGAAGTTGTTCAATTGTGGCTTTTTTAATCAAATCTATTGTTTCTGAGTTGGGAACTGGAGGTTTGGAATTCGTTTCGATCATGTTTTTCACACTTTCCTGTAAACAGTGGTCGTTAAATCTTATTCTAAGGCACGTTTGAAATTTTTGAAGCGAAGGCGAATGAAGTAAACTTACGACAATATTATTATAAAACATCCAGTCCAATCGAATATTTTTTTCAGCGTTTGGCAATCTGAAAATTTTTTTCAAAAATTTTGTAACTTGAATCCATCAAGTAGGTATATTACGAAGAATAAAATATCAAGCGAGACTCACTGGTCTTCATTTTTCTCATTCAGCATCCCCTGATGATCAGACGGCGTATTCTGAGGCTGACTGGAGTGATGATGAGTAGTTACGACTTGGTTTACGCTGCCGATTAAAAAATATGGTCAATTTATAAAAAAGCAAATGCCTTCATAAACAACATAAATTCGTACTTCGATTTGTAAACAGAGAGAGGCGTTTGATTATATTCTTCAGGTGGTGAGTTCGTATTCATCGTTTGAATCATAACGTTGTTTTGCCCCGCCAAATTCGTGCCACAACGAGCTTCACAATGATCAACACTTTTGAAATTTTCTCGGTCGCGACAGCAGTTCTGATGACTATTTTTCAACGGGCGAAATTCGTGATCCTCTGATCCAGTAGATTGAACATTCGGCTGATGATGATTGTGTGTAGCCATCACAGCATCACCATTACTGTAATTTTTTCCGTTCTCGATTAAATTCTCATTCGAAATTTGATGAGAAGGGCAGCAGTTACAGCTTGCGAATTGTGGAATGTTGTGTTTTTGTTTCGGAGGATTTTTTCTAAGAACTACGTCATCCGCACAGCTGCATTTTTTCACTTCGCAATTGCACGAGGGATATGAATAGGATAATTTTTGAGTCAATTCTTCCACTCTCGATTGCAATAAATTAATCTGCGATTCGTAATTTTTAATCGTTCTATTGAATTCGTCTTTATTGACACAGCTTTCACCCAGTTTGTCATATTTATATTTATGTTTCAATAAAATGTTCTCGATTTTCAATTCAGTTTTTTGTAAATCATCGTACGAAACTTTAGCGTTGATTTTACGTTCAAGATTTTTCAATACCCGTTGTATTGAAGCCGAATGATCCCAGGAGCAATCAAAACTATCATTCGAGCACGATGAGCACGTACATTTGGAGCTATGATGATATTGGGTTCCGGTAGGGTTTTCGTGAATACAACGACAAACAGCATTTTCATTCGTATGTGGTACAGACTCGACATCATTCAGCAGAAAACCATTCGTATCAGTTTTCGGCCCATGAGGTGAGAATGAAACTTTCTTCGCCAAAGACAGGCTACGGTCGTCCAATTTGATGTGAGTTTTTGGCACCGTGTTCGCTGGAGAAATAGGAATCGGTGATTTGGTACTCGAAATTGAAGGAGAATGATGACTTAAACGTGGTATGAAGTAGTTTGTATCCAACAAAGAAGCAGTTTGCTGATGGCTGTTGTTAATTTGCTGAGTTGAAGGCGAGTTGATTCTGTTTGAATTGCCAGATGCACAATCGAACACTAATGAGACTTCTGGTACTTCGGGTCTAACGCTGATTTCCTACAATGTATTCGTTAATCGTTGAAAATGAAACTTGTTGCCAAAAATTTACTTGATTAAGAATGATGATTACTTACTTCTAACTGAGATGGTTTGGGCAGTGGACGAGGCATTAAATCGTCTGAATCATTTGTCGCCATGATTCAGTCGTGAAAACTGAAATTTTGAGAACTATTTTCGAACATCAGCATGAATTATTTCAATATCAATCCAGTAATACTCATGATTATAGATTAGTAGATAAAATTGGAGGGAAATTCACAATCGAATGCGAATGCTGTGTGTGTGTGTGTGTATGTGTAGGCAATCGGTTACACGTTACGTTATCAAAATAAAAAATTTTCAACTTGGCAGCGCTACTAGCGCTAGCGCTGAAAAAGTAAAACGTAGTTGTAAACAATCCGAACTATTTCGTTTGGAATTCAGAATGGAAGAATTTTCAGAAAATTTTCGGAGAGAATAATTTAAAAATTGATACGATACAATCCGGAAAGTAATTGACGATTAAAGAGAGTCATTGGAGTGTTTACTGAACGGAGGTTCTCGCAGTTCTATTCTCGAGAGTTCAATTTTCAAATCGGCCAATTTTAGTGCTCAAGTACGTAGAAAGTTAATTCAAGTTTTTGCCTAACTTTTACGTCAATTCCATCAAGTACAAAGTTCGTTTTTTATTTATAAAGTTGTTCGTTAGCCTCTACGCAAAATCATCATGGAAGACGACGATCAAAATCACAGTGAATCGGAAAACGTTGATTCCGATGTCAGTGAAATCGACGGACCTTTTCCTAGCGCCGTTCGCATCTTTAGCCTTTTCCGCGATTCGCTTCCGGCCTATCGCAATGACAATTCTTCCGATGCAGAAAGTGTTGAATCTGAACCTTCTACGGAGCCATCTGCATTTGAACCGGATGACGTTACGAGAACTTTGCCATGCGAACATAAAGTAAAACCAAGTTCTTGATTGCATTTGGGTGTGTTACGTATGAAATTCTAATTCAGTTTCTCCGCTTTAGTATCTCGGTGAATTGGAACAAGTCAGAGGTAGAATATTTATGGATGACGATTCTATCCAGAAAATTCCTCTCTTGACCCCTTCGAATCCCGTGTTGTTAGTACCTGGGCAGAGAGTTCCTTTGGTCGAAACTCAAGCAGCTGCCATAAACGTTTTGAAGTACGCCCTCGACAGAAATCATATATTTGGGATAATCTCTTCAGCCTTTTGGTGAGTGGCACTTGAACATTTCGCTCTATTCAGACGTATTATTTATGTCATTTCGGTTTCAGGGATCCCACCAAAAAAGTAAGCCATACCGTCGGCACAACCGCCGAAATTTACGAGTACGCCCAATCGGAAAAAGGTTTCATTATTAAAGCCATTGGAAGGCAGCGATTCAAAGTTTTGAAAGTCACTTCGGAACCGATAAAGTAAGTCATTGCGACCCTTTTATTTCCTTAGAAAAATTCAGAGCAGTTATTGATTTTCGATTGATTTATAGCGATAGTTACGTCAGATTTGCATTTATCAAAATCCAACCTGAAATTAGTTTGAAACCGGTTCTAGATGGTGTGCAACTACCATCACTGAATAAACTCCGGACTAGTCAACGTTCCAAGTGAATATAAAAATTTTATTTCGTCGATTCAACATACAATACCGTACTATTGACTGTTCTTTTCGCTGTGACAGGTGTATGAGAAGAGAATCTTGTCAAACCAGATGGCCAGCGTGGACTTATCGTAATTACGATGAAAATTATTTGGTAGAAAACGTGAAGAAGAAAGTAGCGGAACATTGTAAAAGTGAGTATTTTCCGAAGCATTTTACCTACTTTACGAAGAACCAATTTTCAAATGCATCATCAATCAAGTTTCAGTTAAAAATTTGGTCTTACCTGATGACCCTACTTCGTTATCTTTTCAATTACTAAAAATCGTACCTGTTTCACAAAAAATGATCTTGGAATCGATGCAATTAAACTCGCCCATTCAGCGTTTACGTTGGCTTCTGTTTATTTTGGATTCTCAGGTAATTACTTATCGAGTATTATGTTAGGAAAATAAATTGATAGCTTGTAAATCAATGTTCGTATGAATTTTATTTGATTTCAGACTAGCAAACTGATATGCGTTACCTGTAAAACGTCCATTGGTAACCATACAGATATATTCTCAATGAGTATAGAGGGGCCCCATGGAACTTACGTAAATTCCTACGGCTATGTTCACGAGTTGATCACAATGAAAAAAGTTAAAAATACTTACGCCCAGGGTCCAGCAGAAACTCAATACAGTTGGTTCCCCGGGTAAGTTTATCGTACTGCTTTGAATAAGATCAACATTGAATTCGTTATATTCTAATGAATTTCCTATTTGCAGATATGCTTGGTCGATTCTGTCTTGTCAATCATGCCAATACCATTTAGGATGGAAATTTACCGCATGTGATAAGAACCGGACACCTTCGGAATTTTGGGGCATTAAAAACGAAGCAGTTATATTAAAAAATGATAAAAATTTCGAAACACCTATCCCATCTCGTACTTTTCGATCAATTCGTTCCCGTGGCCCGCGGTTTCATTGAAATGTAACAAAGGCGTGTTTTATATAACCTTTTATTAAAATTGTATGATTTGATGGTTTTCGAAATGGCCAATTTTTACTCTTGAACGCAGTTTTTTGCATAATAAATTGATTCGCTTCGATTATTTTACCGTTTACACTCGGTCTTTTCATTGATTGTTTTCTCTGTCTCTATACCAAAGCTTTTCGAAGTTGGGTTTACAGTTCTTGCAAATCACTTCAGCTTGCGAACTTGTCGTTGTACTTTTTTAAAATCCATTTTGGCGGTTCCATGTGGAGGTCATTCGTTCGTTTCCTAGAACAAGTAAGGGTGCGGTTTCGTCTTAATTTTTTTGAAATTACGTAGTTATAGTTAGGCTTGTTGTGTTTATTTACTTAATCGTATCATATAATATTATTACATAGCGTTGATGTATTATTACGTGTAAATTCACAGTAAAATTATTTGTTTCATAACTTTTTTCTTATTATTTTATCACACAGATGAGGTTGAAGAGGTCTTAAAATTGTCGCCACGTCAATTTATCAAAATCAAGGTTGATGAAAATCGACTTGCGCTGTCACGTATCAATTTACTTCAAAACAATACTACAATAACCGAATGAAAAAATTTAAAAATTTATTCGCACACAGCATTGAAACTTCACAAAAGTCAAAGAAATCTAATGAAAAATACTTGCTAATAATGATTATTTCTCATGAAAAAAGCGCTTATGGCAATGAATAAAAGTAAAGAACATGACTAACATAGAAGTCGAGCAAATCACCCGTCAATAAACGATTCACAAAAATTAAATAAAAATTACGACACCTCCATTGCGGTTTGACTGCAGCTGCTTTCGTTGAATATTAAAGGCGTTGTGTCGTTTGAAGGATCCGCTTGTCCATTTTCCGAATCATCCCAATTGATTTTAAATCTCGTAACGCGGGGTTCAGTTCCAAGTATATTTCTAGTGACCTAAAGAAAACACGTGAAATTTAGAACAAGAACGTTCTAGACATTACGTAAGTGCAATGTAAGAGTAGATTAATTACTTTATCAAATTCAGGAACCGCTGGCGGATTTTCTTTCATTTCTGGATCGTTATATTCGTTATTGATAAAGTACCCGACGCGAACGAATTCTTGCTTTTTATAACAACACGTTAACAATACTACAGTAACACCGATGGCATCAGCTATGGGAATTTTCGTCGCATCTGGAGGATCAGCCTATAACATAAGTTTACATGAAACGTACACGACTTTGGAAATTCAGTCATTTAGAAATGGACGTTACCTCGAAAACAAACATGTGTCTGCCTTCCGGAATTGGGCCTACATATATCGTATCTAATACTTGATCGTATTGTTCGCTTTCGGCTGAACCAACGTAAATCATTTTCCATTCTAAATCTACAACATGAACAGATTTGTAAATTAACACGTAAAATACAGATGAGTAAAATGAATAGAGTATGTGTTTACCTTCTTGAAGTTCTTCGATACATTCAAACGTCAATTCGAATTGAAAAGGACTGTTGAAAGGGGATGGATTATTAAGAACATTAACGTTACAAACTTGTACTTTAGCCATTTATAAGAGCGAGACAACTAAGGGGTACCCAAATCTCACGCGTACGAAGGACTTAAAATGGAGGAATTAAGGAAACGATTAATTTTCAGCACAGTTCCCGAACTTTCAACAATTAAATATCGAACACAATTATATTTCTGAATAAAAACGGGTCGTGTGTGAGATGAGCCGAAGATGAAAGTTATGACTGAGCTGCCGTAATACTAAGAGAAATAATTAATACAATCGAATGGAAATTCTTTCTTGGGTTACTTTAAACGATACAGCACACAATGTAAAAGTCTCACAAAAACTGAACAAGTAAAATAATGACTAAAGACACTAAAGTTAACCAAAATAGCGTTAAAGTTTTCCCTCCAAATTGATTGAACTTTTTTTATTTCTGGATTTTTCCTTCCTCAACATAAAAAAAATCAGTCAAATTTACGCAAAGAAATAAAATTAGTCAAAATAATTCACTATGATCATTTTTATGTTCGGAAATTACCACACCTGGTTCATTCTTTCCCAACAGTGTTGTCAAAGTTCGCAACACATTTGAACGCGTTCAGTT
>JAAOIU010127118.1:484-15988 GCA_018107765.1 Hypogeococcus pungens | reverse complement strand
GTTCAAACACGAGCAATTCTCAAATTGAGAAGTGAAATGACTTAGCTTTGAATCATTATTCTCGTAGGAATTATTGATTTTACCCTAGCAACATGGGAAATTTCATTAACTTAAACTGCTAACAGAGCAAAAATCCTATGAGATAAAGATTAAAGATAAAGGTGTTTTAAAAATTGTACAAAGCCCGTAGTCGTTGGTTCGACGTTGAATTCTCGACCTTTTTTTACAACATCAACCATTGAAAAATGACCATCCCATAGTCTTATCACCTCACAAATATGATAAAAGCAATTACCTGAACCTCCATTGGAAACTGACACTTCTGCCTCGTACAATCGGCTTGGTTTTCGTAAACATGTCTGTTCCTGAATTTGATCGCCCGATTAATGAATGATTTATCAAAAAATGAAAGTTCATTCAAAGTTTTGCATTAAAAGTGAAAGTTGGTATGAATTACTTCAGTTCAGACATTGTAATTATCAACTGAAAACGACAAGATATTGCGAATATGATGTATTATTCAAGCAAAAACAATTATTTAATAACAAAACACTGGTAAAGCAAAATGGGGAAAAATATAAACGAACAGTTTGATAAAACGCTATAATGCGTAAAAATCAGCCCAGAGCAGAGATAAAAACAATTTAACCAAACCGACCAAAACAAGGTGAATGGTCCGTTAGAAAAAAAAATTAAGAAGTGGCTGCACTGCGTCATAACGCGTCAACTGAAGGAATGATTCATGTTATTGTTGTGGAAGACATTAAAATTTGCTTTTAAAAAATAAAATATTTAAAAAGTGGAATTTATTTAATTTTTCATTCTGCTATTAAATTTTTCCGATTTTTCTGATTACCTGGGGCATTTACTATACCTGTATCGAGAGACAAAGAAAGCAAGAAAACCCTAGCCCTAATAGAATTCTGTAAGTTGATGTGAGCGAAGCAGTATTGTATTTTAATTTTCAATTCAGCAGAGAATTAAGTATATTCGAATTTTGAGCGCTTAGGCTTACCAATCGGGGTAATGGGAAGTGGGTGATTTCTATCATTCTGACTTGTTTCATGTTATGCTATGCTCTGTGTTTGTGTTTTCCCTTCACTTTGGATCCAAAGAAAAGAAAAATACGTTCCCATCTACTTTACGAAAGAAATTACTCTTGCATATTGTTCGCTGCGACTTGGCTGCGACGCTACTGCCATTTTAAAAATGATACCCAGCCCTGCCCATAGCTACATGTAAATAAATACGTAGTCCATGCTGCCTGATGCAACCACCATTTCACTTGACGACTGTTGAATAATAAAAGTACCAAAGCCACTTCCCTTCCAAAATTCATTGAAAAAATTCAAAATTGCATTGCATAGATGAAGTACATACGTCCTACGTATACGTCGTACCTATCAAAAAATGAAATGTTGCGAAAAATTGATACTTTCAAGTTTCAAACCATCATGAATTCGTGAGGAAGTTTTCATAGCTATACTTCATTTGTTATTGTTTCTCACAAATTTAAAACTCAGCTAATATCAATTTTCGATTAATTTAATTCAGTTGGGTATTTTTTAAAAGATTCATTTTTATTTTTAAAATTTTTTCACCATGAAATTTTTTGAAACCACATCACCATAATAACCAACTACCTACACTGACGGAGTAATAATGTTTGTGCGGTTAGACGTGATTCAAGCCAATAACGGGAGTGTATAATCACTTTAAAAATCACAAATTTTGTCATCGTTTTCACTAAATTAATATTCTTATATTTCTTAAAGTTGGTCTCAAATTTGTGTTCTACTTTAATATAACTGTCCATTCAAGTTAAATGTTGATGTTACGAGCAGTTGTGTAGTATTTATTTTTATGTGTTAATCGTAATCACTGTATACTTTTTGTTGTACGATGGCTAAATTAATAAATGTTATTAAAGACGGAGATGAAGAACTGGAGAAAAGGCAGCTGCCTTTGGTCATCGACGAGAAACTAACTGTAAGTAATTTATGCTTATATATTCGATACTTTCATAACAATACATATACCAAATATCTTGGCTATTTATAAACATTTATTGAAAATCTTCAGTTTTTACGGTGTTACCTTGATTACCTTCTTATCAAGGTATATTAACGTATCGATCATGGTCTAAGGTATAACGTCGAAAAAAAAACTAAACTTGAATAAATGGAATTCAGTCATATTTAAGTTCGATTAATCTTTCATTTCAAAAATTATGTGCTGACTTATCAATGATGAATGTTCTATTATGTGCAGATGGTGTTGGATTTGATCGATGTTGACTTCATGTGTGAATACCCCAAAATACGAGGAAAGGACAAAGAACTATTCCTTAGAAAATTTAGTATGTTGAATGTACAGGAATTGAAAGATGCCTTTCAAGTTAGCTGCAAGCGTATTTTAGATATTGTCAGTGAAATTGTTCCATGCGTTGGATGTCGAAGAAGGTTGGTACACTGCTCTTATACATATCATATCCCTTACATTTTCCTATTTTTTATTTTATTTAGCAATTAATACTCTAATAGACTTCCACATTCTTCTTTTTACCCTTTTTTACTCCTAGTTTTTATTATTATCTGCTGGATCGCTTTACTATGACTCATTCCTATTGTCGAATAATCGTTTCATAATTTTCAACTTCCGTAAACATTTTTGAGTATTTAATTAATTTTTTTTTTCAGTGTTGAACGTCTTTTTCACCAAATGAAAACTGGTCCAGGAAGATCCGGCTTATACCCTCTGGTTGTCACCCTCGATGGGGTACTTATTCTCCCCGAAGAAGTTTTCAAATGGCCGAACGTAATCGGGGCTATGTTTCATAATCATACGTAAGTCTAAGCGTGTATTTCTTCATTTGCACGTTTATTATCGATTTTATTTATATTTTTGGACCTCTTCGAGCAGAGCAAAGCTTAATAGTTTGTCGACGTCATGGAGTCGGTCTAAGAAGAGCAGTAGATGCGCTCTGCACTCATTAGATGCACAACGTTACGTTAGACCTCCTCTTGGATCTGGTTGGCGTGCACTGTGGGATTGCATGGTTCCATTTTGTAAACAAGAAGTAGCCACTATTGATACTTCTCAGCTGCTGAATACGTTAGAAACTTACTTACAAAAGCACAGGTGAATAGTGTTGTTTTGAAAAAAATTTCTTTAAGAAAAAAAAAGCATACGTTGACATATTGCTTTCATAGGTTTTGTACGGAATGTCGAACGAAAGTAATGAAAGCGTATTCACTACTTGTCGACGAACCAGAAGAACGCAAGAATGAAAATGCTGATGCATCGACTTCCAATACGCCGTGTGAGAAAAAAGGCAATACCTCGAGTACCGCGGAATCAGGCTCGAATTCGGAACCGGTTAAAGAAAAAGGATTCATACCATCTTTGTACGCCGGAATTAGAAGGTGTTCGCCTAACAATCATATTCATGTTGATCAAAGAACTGATTACATCATGGGTTTAATTCTCGCTGCTGAACCTGAACTGCTTGGAAAGTAAGTAATAGTTTTACAAAGATCTCATTAGTTATGAATTATTGTTTTTCTAATTTTCCTATTTATCTTAGTCGTCGCGAAAGGCACGCTAAAACTTTGGAAATTGCTCAAGAAGAAGTATTAGTTTGTGTTGGTCTATGTTTGTACGAAAGAGTACACAGGATACAACTCAGGTTACGTGAAGAACAGACTACTTGCCAGTTACTTGCTTTGGTAGCAATCAACGCTCTTTCTACCAATTTCCAGGTGAGTGCATTATTACTGCTGTATTTTCAATCGAGTATCATGTTAAAATATAACTGTTTATATTTTACTTTTTTCAGTTGGCTGTAGAAATGAAACAGGGCATCTCACAATTGGAACTGTTGTTTCAAGAATTCAGTCGTGAAGATCGCCTAAAACAGAAGCGCAAACAAGTGAAAAAACTGAAAAAACGTAGGAAGAAGCAAAGGAAAAATGCTGCGGCTGCTATGAATGCGTTACAAGATGCTCAGTTTTCCAATGACGAGGTAAATCCGTCTAAAAATATATATATATATATAATCATCTGTTCAATTCTATTGAAATGGGAGAATTTCATCGTGACTTGTTCAAATTGTAGATTGAAGGCAGTTTTAAATAATTTTCTATTCGAACCAAATTGAAGTGTCAGAAAAGAAGCTTTACCGCGCTGGATTAAAATTTCAATTTTTTTATTTTTTTTTTTTTGTAGGAAGAGAAGCAAAATTCCGATGATGAAGAAAACGAAAAAGATAAAGACGAAGACGAGAACGATTATTCCGAGAAAGAAGAAAAATCGAATGACAGTGACGAAGAAAAAAGTTGTAACATTAAGTCGTTCTACCGAATCAACAATGATAGAATCATGAAAATGGTGAGTGTGCTACTTCTGATGCGAATCTCATGACACAAAAATAGCGTCAATTACGATTATGGCATTTTTTTTCACGTAGGTTCGTAACGATGTACCGTTGAAATTATCGAATACGGAAAAGAAAGAAGATTCGTGCTATTGCTCGAAATACGAAGGAGTGAATAATACGAAAAATAAGGAGAATCAACGAGTAAAATCGCTTAATAACATGGATTGTCGGGCACGTTATTTAGAAAAAGGAAAGAAGCCAACGGTAGCGTATGAAGCGACCAGGGAATGCTCCACCACTGCCGGTAAAAACGCTAGAAGGCAGCAGGACAGCAAAGATAGTAAATCGCGTATTGTTTGTCGCCCTATCAACGAATTTAGTGATACGAATAGTAATAGCAGCGGGAGCAGTAGCAGCATCAGCATCTATTCCAAATATCATAGCGATAAAGAAAACGCCAGCAATAATTTTATTACTTATAAGAACAGCAGTAGTAATACCAGTGACATTAGTAGTAGCCTCAATAACGGTACGAGCGAAACTGCCGCGGCGTGCGATTGCTGCACGGGAACTCAAATGGACTGCGGCTACGGTTCTGCCGACAATAACAATATGAGCAGCAGTAATGGCAGTGGAGAAAGTTCAGTGGACAGTTCCGAGGTGGCTTGTTCCGAAGGATTCTGCAATCACGAAGGTACAGTAACCTATACAAAGTTTCAAGTAAAAAGCACCTTTGAACGGTATTTCTGGTAAATTCTCATTATTTATCTAGGAACAGAAGAATGTAATTTCGAATTACGGGACGGAGGAGTCGGTGATCATCATGGGAAGAGGAATACGACAAATTACGATCATAATGATAACAGTATTCTAGTACTTGATTCCGCCAGTCAAAGTCTTCAGCAAATGTTGACGGTATGCGTAAGTTCTCATCGAAATATGACGTTCAAACATTTTTTTACACATCATTTTTCGTTTGTTTTTAGGAAACGTCCGCCGAACGAGAACTTAATAAAGATCACAGAATTGGTGATTATATCATTCCAGTTGAAGAAATACAACGATATAAATCCAGTATGAGCCGCATCAACGAAAAGCGTAAAGAGTTACGACAGACATTAAAATCAAGGTTTGACCAACTTTGTTTGAAACAACAGTGCGATACACTTCCTGCGTAATTTTGGTATATCGAAAAGCATCAAAGTAATACAAAAAATATGTATGTTAAAATCACAAAATTATCTTCTATTTTATTATATAATATATGTATTTTTTTTTACGAGAAATAAATAAAGTTCTATCTGGTAATATGCGCTAATATAAATAATAAAAGAATTTTTACGCTAGTTGAAGACCGTTTATTTGATATAAATACTTGATAACAAAAATGCGTTACAGGTTTTTCTACATGAGAGATCGTACACATTCAGGAATACATAATTCTTTTTCATTGGAACGTTCGAGTAAACAAGCTAACAGGGTAGGATAACTAACAGCTATTCCTTCGATAAGATTCAGATATTTGTAATTGTGATTTTTATCGTGACACAACATCAGTAACCTTTTACTAACAAAGTCGCCATACATTGAGAGATGAGCTACTTCGACGTACTCATTCAAATGAACCGAATATAATTCGATGTTAGCTCTCAAACTTTCACCAAGAAGTAGACGATTAGCAGATTGATACGAAATGCGAAAATCTAACTGGGCCTTTTCATATGCAAATTTTAGCAGCTCCAACGTGTTATGGAATTCTTCATTCATTTGGTTCGTAGTTTCCGATGCGATCATCAGATGCACGTTGGAACGTTGAAATACCGAGTAAAGTCCGTCTTCGGTTTTATACTTCGACTGCGGCATGTAGTTACGACCTTTGGTTACATTTCGCTCTGGTAAATATTTTGAATGAACACTTTTACCGACTCTTAACGCACAAAACGAACTAAACGAAGAACCGCCCACCAAAGTCAATTTGTCTCCTTCCAGCTTGAAAAAATTATCTGTCTTGCTGTCGGAAATACCATCGACGATGAAATTGTTGCACGTGTCTGGATTCAAAAATGACTGAAATTTGTTTTCTTGCAAAATATTCGAAAAATAACGCAAGACTGCGAATTCAAGTAATGCTGCTTCGTTTAGTAAGTAATAAAAACTAGAATTGAGATAACGAAGTGCGTTAAGCTTTTCACCTACGATTAAATGATCAGAAGCCGAAGACGAATGGGTATTCTCAGATTGAAATATCACCTCCGCTTCATTTTTCGGAGTTTTTTCATGAATATTGTTGGGAACTGAGAGGTATTCATTCAGGACCAAATTACTTAAAGAACCGTAATACCGACTAATCGATTCTTTTTGACGTATTAGGAATGTTTTCCTATTTTTACATAGAGCTATTCGTCTCATAATATCTTCATTCGGAGGATTCATTATTTCTTTCAATTTCGTTATTTCAGAATCTACATCTTTCAGTGATCGATTAATTTGTTTCTTATACGTTGACTGTTGACGTAACACTTTCAACAGGAATTTCAAACGAGGAATATTGATTTTTTGAAATGATGAATCACGATAACGGAGTGTACTCTCCTGAAGTTTGTCTTCATCGATGCAGAGATATTTGTTCAGTTCTGTGATAGATGCTTCAGAGTAGCTGTTTACCGAGCGACAAGCGCAAACGTTGAGTAATGAAAAAGATTTAAATTTCCCGAACACACGAATCAGATGAATACTCATTTTTTTACTCGTTTTTCTGCGTTTCAATTTCTCTTTGCTTCGGTTGTACGAAACTTCCAAAGCCGGCAGCACGCTCAGATTCTTCAATGGTGTATGGCTCAGTTTTTAAATCTTTGATGCGTTTTTTGTGTTGCTTTGTCCTGAAGTGTTGGTTAAGGGTGAAATCATCGATAAAATAACGCCTACAAAATAAAAACACAATTCCATAGAGGTTGCCAGGTGACAAAGTGGCGAATTTAATTTAATAACTTACGCGCAATGAATACAATAAAACTGTCCTTCTCCAGGTAAATCAGGATTAGGTTCTTGATGAAGCAGTTTTTCAGAATTCGTATTCAAATCATGGTCAACCTATGAGGTAGAAATAAAATCAATTTTAAACTCTAATACGTCAACAAAAAGACAAATAAAATATTGATTGTTTTTTATAATAATTATTTACTTCATCTATATCTTTCTCACGGTGTTTGGTTTTGTACTTTCTTCTATAAAATGTATCACCTGTATGATGTTTCTTCCTCTTATAAGGTCCAGTCATGTTTCATCGCCAATGAAATTGATAATAGCATTAAATTCTCGGTCTTTAGGACTAAACTTTGATGCAAAAACTTATTGATGATGAAATTTTACATAGTGAATCGCGAACAACGTGTTTTAACGCTTATCAATGAAAAGTTAAGAGTCAGGGTTACTTTTTTGATATGTCGATAGTTCGTTGTTGAATCGACTTTTACGATTTTAATGCATCATGTAGCATACTTCTTCTCTCGATACATCGATTTTTGCAATTCAACCTTCCAGCTAATGTGTGATAACCACTCATCAGAGGAAAGGGGAAAGATGTGAGCGAGAATGAAATGAAAGGAAAATGACTTATCACTTCCTGATTACTATAGTTTCAATTTGTAGGTAATTAATTGTGCAATTAATTTTGCATAAATTCCTTCACACGTAACGCTGGTGACACTTTATTTTCTCTGAAATCATTTCATCTGCGAAATTAACTGACAGCTACTAGATCGGCTGATCGGCGAGTGAAGAATGTGAACATCTCTACAATCCACATTGTAAGTTTGAAGTTAGTGATAATTTAATTGACAGTTCGCGTCATTGCGTGTAATTCTGGTAGTGATAATACCTGTTCATAATTTTCATGTGCAACTAGAGGTATAATGGAGGTCATAGAAAGTGGATAGAAAGTTATTTCTTAAATACCTACGTGTGTTTTATAGGATGCGACATAGCTGCCAGGTGGCGCATTAAAGGTCAAGGACTTTCAGGTATGGAATAGTGAATCGATGGTTCTTACTTGACATGGAATTTAGCGAAGATAATTATAAAATTGTGAAAAGTACGATTTACGCGGGCACTAAATCTGTAGAATATCAACCAGAAACCAAGGTAAGTGCTGTCAGTATTGTCGATTAAATTATTAAACATTAACATTTGCATAATTTGTATCACATTCACGTGTTATCTTATGCGGTCTCATTCAATAACTTAATGTTCAAAATTGAAAGACCTTTGGAATCTTACCATAAGCCTATCGCACATTGAAATTTTAAAATGCCACCTTTTCACCGTTGATATTACTCAAGTGTCTGGCTGACATAAGAGCAATGTTAAATTACTTCGGAGTTGTATTTCTTTCATTCTGTTAGTAAACTTAATGAGTTGTCTTTTGAAATTATTCTATGATGATTGTGATAATTGAATGACCCATATAGTTCATCTATCAGTTATAGGCTGTACGTTTTTATATGAATCATTTTATTTCTCGTGTTAATCGTCGTGTTTGTTCTATGGAATCTGACCACCGTAACTCGTCTTGTCATTTCAGGTTACGTTTCATTTTCAAACCAGACTTACAGACAGTGATAATACTCTGATTGATGATAGTCGTAAACATGGTAAACCTATGCAATTGATATTGGGAAGAAAATTCAAGTTACCAGTATGGGAAGTTTTGGTGCAAAAAATGTCATTGAATGAAGTAGCCAAATTTGTCGTCGATAAATCAGTAAGTAATTGATTTGAGTATTTTCTTTTCGTTTTACAGTGGCTAAACCAATGAGCACGTTTTTTCCCTCAAAGCTTTGCTGTTGTGTTGAATTTATGTTTTTTCGTAATACTCGACGTTCTTTTCTCGTAATGATAATCTTTCTACTTTTGACGCTTGTGACAGTTTTCGCATAAGTTCAACATGAATTTGCAATTCGCATGCAATTGTTCGCCGTTAGTATGATGGGATTTTTACTTTTTTCTATTACATNGACAGTATGTGTTTATGGTGTAATTATTAACCGCTTGCTTGTGGGAAAATTGGTTTTTCACAAATTATTTCTAAAAAATGAGAATCGATCTTATAGTATTTCCCTTAGTGTTGTAATATCCTAATTATAACTTTCTTTACGAATACAATATTATAATATCAAGTATAATAAGATGAATATATTTACGTAGAAAAATTATCATTTGTTTTGTATACCTTATTCTCATGAAATAACTAATGTATTCTATAGCAGTTCTTCATTTATTCATGACAGTAGATCGACCTTGTTTTATATGATGTACTTGAGCAAAGTGTTTTAAAAACTCCAGTTTGGAAGTCCTTTGGTTGTGCTCTGTCGATTGAAATTACGTAAGTTCACATTTTACCAACCCAAAAAATAGATTTTTTTCCTTTTTTATATATATATATATATATGTATAAAATACTGTATGGTATCCCTTTTTAATTGTTTACTTATGTAATCAAATTTTGACTCGAGACAACAGCTCTATTGTCTTTGAAGTAAGTCTTAAGTTTTGTCTTGAGGCCTACTTTAAGTGAGAAATTTTAAAACATAAGATGTACGATTTGAAATTTTAGTTACGGTTAAAATTATTGAACTGGTTGAAATTTCGGCTAATGATTTATCACGATGATTTTTTTGGTTTTCAATTAAAATTAATTAGTGAAAGTTCATAGGTTACAGACATTTCCACTTCACAACGAAAAGAGTTTGAAGAGATATTTTCATTTTATTATTTTCGTAGGCTCCCTTTTTTCTATTTTAAATCACTTCATTTCATCAGTCGACATGATAAACTTATTAAGTACAATGAGATAACGGTAGGTGTATAAGTAGTAGAAATAGATACCAAGAAATTTTTATATGCGAGTAAAAAAAAATACTGTTGGGTACTCTTTCACAAGTGTTCTTGGTGATATTGCATGTCTTTTATATGTACTTGTACCTAAAATAGTTTCCCTACGCTACCATCGTTGATTAATGTAATTAATTTTAATGAAATAATTTTTTACGCAGGTTATACGGGCATTGTGTTAATCTTATACGGAGTACTCGCCGAAAAAACTCATTTCTTTTGTACATAAATCGTCGTACGAGCAATTAGTTGTAACTAATACCAGTCGCATTATTAAAATCATGGGTGACGCTCGATGGCCCGAAGACGTTGGTATCAAAGCGATAGAATTCGTAATTCCTATGGAGTACGTCGACCAAACAGAGTTGGAAGAATTCGACGAAGTTCCCAGCGGAAAATATACCATCGGATTGGGTCAGCTTCAAATGGGATTCTGTTCCGACCTGGAAGACATAAATTCATTATGTTTAACAGCTCTGAGTAGATTAATGGAGAAGAACAATTTGAAGTACGAGGATATAGGAAGGTTAGACGTAGGCACCGAAACCATCGTGGACAAATCAAAAAGCGTAAAGACGGTATTAATGGATTTATTCAAAGATAGCGGCAATTTTAACGTCGAGGGTTTAGATACGACGAACGCATGCTACGGCGGAACCGCTGCCCTCTTCAACGCGATATCTTGGATCGAATCTAGCTACTGGGACGGACGATTAGCAGTGGTGATCGCTGGCGATATAGCCGTTTATGCTAAAGGCAATGCTCGTCCGACCGGAGGTGCTGGCGCTGTAGCGATGCTGGTCGGTCCGCAGGCTCCTGTTGTGGTAGAACGTGGGTTACGCGGTACGTATATGGCTCATGTGTACGATTTTTATAAACCCGACTTAACGTCAGAGTACCCTATTGTTGATGGGCCGCTGTCTATTCGATGCTACTTGTCAGCTTTGGACGCGTGTTATAAGATTTATCGCGAAAAAACCAAAGACGCTGATTTCCGTATCGATAAATTAGATGCTATGGTTTTTCATTCACCGTACTGTAAGTTAGTGCAAAAATCCAGCGCTAGGTTACTATTCAACGATTTCGTATTGTGTCCGGATAAGCAGAAACATTATCCCGAGTTGGAGCACTTGAAAGATGTAAAGCTCGAAGATACATACTTCGATCGTGACATCGAGAAACTGTTTCTAACTCGTGGCAAACAAATTTTCGATACCATGACTAAAAAATCATTATTACTGGCGAGTCGTGTAGGCAACATGTACACTGCGTCGGTGTACAGTTGTCTTTTTTCCTATTTGGCTACAACTCCTGTGAGCGAACTGCCTGGTAAAAGAATAGGCGTTTTTTCGTACGGATCGGGATTGGCATCTTCGATGTATTCCGTGCGAATTAAAGGAGGTGCTCATTTGGAAAAATTAATCAACAGTATTTCTAACGTAATCGAAAGACTCGAATCTAGAAAGAAAGTTTCTCCTCGTGAGTTTTCCGATATTCTCCAAAAACGCGCTGAAACGTTGCATGATGCTCCTTTCACTCCGTCTGCGTCGACCGACACTTTATTCCCCGGTACTTGGTACTTAAGTCATATTGACGAAAAACATCGTAGGAAGTACGCTAGAAAAGTGTAAAAAGGATTTCTTTCGGATTGTTTTGTCGATCTGCGGTATTTTAAAAATAATTTAATTATGGAAAACGTCTCCTTTATAGTAATGTATAAATTCTGTGATATTTACAATTAATTTATTTAGATCATCTTTGAAGATATTGTTTTTGGATATTTGGTTACCATCTGAATTGTGTTGTACTTACTTACATACTTACTTACCTGGAAAAATATCAAAAAAATAGACGTGTTACTATTCAGTATATTTATTTTTTTTTATTGCGCTACGTTTTTCATTTTAGTTTTTTGGTGATGACCGAGTATTTTTAATTTCACATATTTTTTGACCGACTTATTGCATAAATTAATTTTAGTTTAGTGTTTCAAGTGTTATATGGTCTGTTGATTAGATTTTTAATTTAGTACTTTGTATTTCAATCTCTTATGTGAAATTTGAACTTATAACGTTGAGATTAAGTTTTAAAATGAATCAAATTACAAATGTAAATCTCTCTATTGTGACTAAGTAGTCACGTTCGTTGAAAAGATAGAAATCCTCGTAAAAATTTTACAGAAGTATTAGAAAAAAAAAAAATCATGTGTTGACGTTTGAAATGTTTAGCGCCATTCTTGCTCAATAGTTGTTGATTTTGTTTTGGTTTTTTGCTGTTGTACAATTTTATTAATTGTGTTGGCATAGATACGTAATAAAATAATTTTATCAAGTGCAGTTTTTTTTATTTTTTTTTCGCTTGTAGTGCATGAGAAATGGAAGAGCTTCTTTATTCAGCCGGGTGGCTCGATTTTCAATTTTTTTTCTGGAAAGTTGGAGGGGGAATGAAATAAAGTTGCTGCGTAATGTCAAAATAAAATGGTGAAAATTTCAGAACTCTGACTCAGTCCTTAAGGGTCCCAGTTTTGAGTCAAAGAGCAAAGTTTTCGAAAATATTGTGAAAAAATAAAATGGATTTTCCTTTGAAATTATTAATGCAGATAGTGTTATGGTAGCATAAAAAAAATCAATTTTTATCAATTTTCAGGGGTTCTAAAACTGACTCAAGAAAAGCGTAAATTCGACAATCT
Source organism: Hypogeococcus pungens (assembly GCA_018107765.1). Taxonomy (NCBI): domain Eukaryota; kingdom Metazoa; phylum Arthropoda; class Insecta; order Hemiptera; family Pseudococcidae; genus Hypogeococcus; species Hypogeococcus pungens. The sequence goes on along the minus strand of JAAOIU010127118.1, from coordinate 3,032 downwards.
CACAATTAAGCTGTGAAACCCTTGAAAATTTTAAATTTATTCTAAAATATTGACTTCTAACTCAAAACTGGAACCCTTAAGAATTGAGTCTGACCTGTATTTTTTACCACATTCGGGGCTGTTAAACTGAAACTGAAACTGAATACTGAAATTAACTGGAACTAAAATGGAAAAACTAGAACTGAAACTAAATGCATTTTCAGTTTCAGTTTCAATTCTGCAGGAGCTCATTTTTTCGCAATTCGGCAATTAGAATATTTGTCATTCCGTCGTTCACGATTGAATGATACAAGAACACCGTTAATGTTACGCTGAATAACATTATTCGGAACTATAGTTCGGAACAAGGCTGTTAAACTGAAATTAATTGGAATTCAAAAGAGAAAAACTGGAACTGGAACTAAAATTCTAATAACATGAAATCTGAATACTGGACCTAATATAATTTCAGTTTAACAGGCCTAATCACGTTCTTTTAACGTCATTTTACAACTTTTTTTCACCTCCTCCCCCTCCACTTTTCCAAAGAAATGAAAATCGGACCATCCTATTGCTCAGGAGTCTTTCAAGTGAAATTTTATAAAATCCTTAGAATATTTAATTTTTGAATCGATTTTCATGAAAATTAGTTTAGCAATCGATATTTGGAAATTTTACATTAATCATCTTGAACATTTTTTAGCTGGTTCAAGAATATCCCATGGTTTCAAAAGTGTTCAGAGATGACGTTTTGAAGAAACCTGCGCGAAGGCATCACTGTCAGGCTTCTTTAATTTCAGAAGGTTTAGGTTATGAGGATTTGAATAAATTGTTTCACAATCCTCAAGATTTGGAATTCATTTTCGGTAATGATTATTTTTAATATTACTACGTACTTCTAATTATTGTTTTCAATGGGTATATGAATATCATACGAGTGAATCAGTTCTATCCAACATTTAAGTATCTCTTGACTCTAGAGTGTACCGTGTACCTGTCATTTTGCTAAGGGTACCTTACTCATACAATTGATCGTACGTTGATTAAAGAAGTCAACGACAAACTGCTTACTTACATTAAATAGCTCGTGTTATTGAATACTCCAAATTATTTGCCTCCTTTTTTATTTTGCTTACGTATTTTTCATTACCTGCATAATAACCCAACTAGTAAAATTTATGCACCTGCTGACTTACGCTTTCACAAATCAGTATTTTTTTTCTTTATGACTGAATCAATGGTCCTAAAAATAATATCTGTTCTGTTCTTATTTTTGAATCAAAACAGAAATACTCAATGTTGAACAACCTGGTGACTATGAAAAAGAAAACTGGCAAATTACAGATGATAATAAGTTAGAATTGATACCAAAGTTGAAAAGTGAAGGCAACAAATTATACGAAAATTCCGAGTATGAAAAAGCTCTTGAAAAATATCAGCTAGGCCTATCATTCATAGATCAATTGCAGTTAAGGTAATGTATAGCACAATTGATAAAATGGTTTCTAACGTACGTATATTCATACGTGTAAAATTTGCATCAAATTTCATAATATGAAATATAATGTTCAGGGAAAAACCACGCGACACAGAATGGAACGACTTGAATTTAAAGAAAGTCCCATTTTTACTCAATGTGGCTCAATGCAAATTATGTTTGAATGATTACTACGGCGCAATTCAAAATTGTAATTCGGTTCTAGAAATCGATCCAGGTAGGTGATCGTTTGAAAAATGAAAATTTTTGATTTATAGAAGAAACAATTCCAAAGTGAAATTCGCGTTTCAGAGAATGTGAAAGCTCTGTTCAGGAGGGGGAAGGCGTATATTAAGACTTGGAACCTAGATGAGGCGAAGAATGACCTGAAGAGGGTACTAGAACTTGATAAAAAACAAAAATCAGCTGTATCAGCGTTGATGGCGGAATTGAAAAAAGCCGAATGTGACTGCAAAGAGATAGAAAAGGCTATGTCGAAGAAAACCATTTTTTGAGCCCTTAAAAAAAATGCAGCTGTAGGTACATATGAATTGTGATGTGTATTTTAGGAGTATAAGTACGTAATTCTCTCAATCAAATGAAATATGCATTTTATTTTTAAGTATAAGTAAATTTAGATATGTAAGCAATTTTTAATTTTACTATTTAGTAGATATTTACTAATTTTTTACGCCGAGTGCAATAACAGCACGTCTCGAAAAAATTTGAGTAATCTCTTATTTTTTCTGAAACGTGCTCGGTGCTTTCATCCAAAGTTACTTTTCAATTCAAATTAAGATTGAAGAAGTTTATTTTTTCGAGATGTAGTGTAACAAAATATACTTTTTGGTTAGGTCCTTGGAATAAAAATTTTATTTGTTATTCTTCACCATTTATTTTCATTTGCCAACTTTTGTGGTACCTAGGTAGTGTCCTATTTACGTTCAAGTTCAATTTTGAACTAATGTTTTACGTGAAGAATTATTCATTTAATTACACAGAAGTGAAGATTACAAAATGTTTAAAAAATTTGAAATATCGAATGTCAGCAGTCAAAGTCAGCACTTCAAATCGAAAGTCTTCTTATCCAAG
>JAAOIU010127096.1:0-12434 GCA_018107765.1 Hypogeococcus pungens | reverse complement strand
GTAGGTCTAAATACACGTTATGGCTACAGAGAAAGAAAGACCAAAGCATTAGTAGACGTCGTCCGAGGAAGGAGCTGAGGAAACAGAACCCTTACGTATTCTTATTATACGACCGATTTATTTTTGGAAAAACCTTTTTGAATACCTTTATGATACAAATGATAGCGATACGGTAATCCTTTGGCCAATTTTATAAACTTGCAAGGGATATTTACGTTGTAACTTTCAATATTTTGCTACACGTACCATATCTACTTCAGAAAATTTATAATCTTTTGTGTTTTTCACCTTTTCGCCGCTCAATACTTCTTATGAACATCTCTATTTTTACTTGGAAAAGAATTTCGAAATGGTGTAAGGCGAAAAATCCGAATAGATTGTTTACTTTAAAAATACTCGTACTTGTAAAACGTTCTAAGTTGGTAATTTTTGAAAATGCTTTTCACGTATGTATTGGGCGGAGAAACCGTTTAAGGAATTTTTGAATTATTTCTTCCGAGCACGTATTTTATTAAGAAGATACGTTCGTATATACGAGGATAACTCGACAGAGTAAATTTAACGTTTTCCTTTTATTTTATTTTTTTTCACTCTTCCACTTTGAGTTGGTTTTGAAAATGAAAAAATCGCGCTACATAATTCTATATATCTGCTTATTTTAAATAATCCCCCTCCCCATTTTTAGATATTTTTCACTTGAGTAAACTTAACAACGTTAGTAATGAAAATTTCTGCATATTATACGTGATGCGTTTTGTCATAGGATTTAAAAAGATTTATTTTGACATCTAGGTTTGAGAGAAGCGAAAAAAATAAATAAATAAAAATAATGAAACGTGAGCGTATAACGAGGAATTAACGGATACGGATGAGAAAAAAGGAAAAAAAATTTGAACCGTGGAAATTATTTCCATCGTACATCAAATTTCTTCAAGCGTTGTCTATGTTTGTTGCCGAGTGCTCACTCACTCAAGTTGAAAAAAATTTGAAACGTTTAAATTAAATTTTTTAAAATCGGCCTCCATATTGGCAGGTATTAAAGGTTTTGAAGTTTTTTTTTTTCAAATGAAATTATCTGCTTTTGAAAATTTTTGAACGATTTGCTTCGCTTCTTTTTTCATCTGGTGAAGTGAAAAAAAGCAGGACGTCTTGTTAATCTATTTTGTCATGTTTTTCCAACGTGGTATACCAGGAGGCCTATAAATTATTCTGGTAATTAACACGGATGCAAAATGAATGTAAAGCAGGAGAAGTTATAGTATTGGATTTATTTTTTCACCTTGTCGTAGATTAAATTCGTCGGATTGACGTTTTAAAGAGCCATGAGGGTATCTTCTTGAAATGTGCCATACCATGTTAGAACGCAGTTCACCGATGTATTTTTGCGAATTAGATTTTTTTTTACAGTGGAAATTCTCTGTCTTGATGATTTAATTATCACGTTAAAAAATGTTTACTATCAAATACGTTGTTTTTTATCAAATGATCTTTTTATTAACAATTGCCATTTTTCAAATACAACCCCTAAGAAAATATTGCAATTTTTTAAACAATTTTTTTGTTCTTCTTAATACAACATTGCTTACATGTTGAACCTTTTTTTTCAGATCTTCTACAAAATTTTCGCGACAAATTTTGCTGCACTTTGACTCAATTTTTTAGGTAAAATTTTTGACTACTTATGCTTTTATCCTTTTTTACAGCATTTTTGAAAAGTTTTAAACTGAAATTTTGTCAATTGTTTTTCTAAATATTTTTCATAACTTTTTTGCAAATTTTTCATTTTTCATATTTTTTTTACAAATTTTTTCAAGTTGAGTTTTTCATTTTTGCACTAAAATTTTTCTTCATTCTTAGCGATTTTTTTCAGATTTTTTTAAGAGTAAAATTTTCAACTGTTTCAAATAGAATTAAATTTTAAAGCAGAACTTTCGAAATTTTTAAAATAATCTTTATAATAATTTTTGATATGAAATTGGCTCTTTGTTTTGTTAATTTTTTCATTTCCACTTCTTTTTTTTTTAACAAATTAATTCAGCTTGAAATTATAATTTTTTTTTTTGATAAAATGTGATCTTATCGATGTGAAATTTGAATAAGTACATAATTAATGTACTGAGAGTTTCTATATGATTTAATCCAAGTGGATGGGAATGAGTTTGATCAAGTCTGAGATTTAAATTTTCAAAGAATTTCCCGCAGCTCACCAACGTACGTACGTTATGTACTCTCATAAATTCATTTTAAATGCATTTAAGACCCCCTGTGGTGTGTACGTGTACTAGTAGGTTGAGATACGTGGGTTACTATACCGAAGGTACTCGATCTTGTATTTGATATCTTCGTTGTATGTGCGACGATATTAAATTTCAGTTTAATGTATATTCTACGCTGAAAAACACGAAATGTGTGACCGATAAGAAATTGAATTCAATAATCGACATCATTCATAGAAGTAAAAGACTTTGAAAATGAATTCCCCGGTTTAGCTCGAACTTCCTGGCAGACTGATAAAAATGATTCGTGTAAATAATAAGGATGTACTTACACTCGCGTAAGTATACTACGCGTAATACCTACTCGAATTTGTTGAGAAACGCTTATACTAATTTGATTTATCAAGCAAGCTTTACGTTTACGTTCTCGTATACTATACGTTTTAGAAGTTAACTCAGTTGACCGAAGCGATAATCAGTGTTAGAGGTACCTACACTGTATTGTTTGACTTGGCGAGAAACGTATCTCTATTCGATTTTCGAGTTATTATCGACGTGAAGTGGTGGTTGAAATTTACGATATTGAACTTTTTGGTGTTTTTGTCGTTAAATTATGCTCGTTTGGGTTGATAACATTTTCGTAGACGTGGACGTTTGCAAACAGATTGGTGTAATTTGAGTATATCGCCGGTTTAATATCAATTTCTGTCGTCTTGCCATATTAGGTACTCGAGAGAGTAACTACTTACAGTGCGAATGAAAGCGTATGCGGAATGTTAATCGGAACCGTCTATTGAATGTGGAACGTCCTCGGTGTAAGCTATAACTGCATCGTGATGTACTTTCGTTCCAAAACTATACATAAAGTAAGCCAACATCGGCTTACAGTTGATGCCAAAAGACATCTCGCAGTCGTAAAACTTGAATCACCGCAAACTTTTCCAATATCCCGCAGGTTATAAGATGGTAACTTATAGCGGCTACTACGTTTCATTTATTTTACCAAAGACACTTGGCCCGAGTTAACGAAGTGTATGCCCTGCCTACTTCGTTCTGCAAAATTTTAGCTCAACTTGTTGAGTTGATCTGCCTATCAGCGATAAACGGACTATGTTATTATTTTTGAACGCAGGGTGGCAGATTGCTCCTGTCTTAAGGCGGTTTTCTCTTTTTCGGTCGACTTTTCTTTATGGAATTCAAGGGAATACCTTCTCTTTGCGACAAATGAATGGGTAGATTTATTATACAGTAGCTCNTTTTTTTTTTTTTTTTTTTAATGTAGGTACAATCGGACTTGTGGTTGATAATAAATACGCGATTAATAAATGAAAAATGGATCGTCTTGTACATACAATTGTGGAGAGTTTTTGTATCACGCGATTAACCGTAGGTATACCTACCTACCTGCGAATTACCATTTGTATAATATTGTAAAATTCAAAACTTTTATTTTCATCAACTTCAGAGTTATTATTTAATAGTGCGCGTTGAAAGAAAATCAACGCCTTTTTACCGTCTCAATTCAATGAAAATCAAGTTACCCATGAACAAATCGAATTTTAACTTCATTCACTTTACTTATCTGCAGCTGAAAAAAAAAACGACAAGGTAACGATAAAAAAAGTCCCAATAAATAATCGAAATCCAATGTTGTTTTTCACGTATTCACGCTTGTACCTTGCCTATAAATTTTTGAAAGTAATAGCTTTAAGTAGTTTCATTCGTGTACTTTTATGTAGGCCTATTTTCCTTTATAAATGGAGCGAACAAAAAAATAGATTACATTCGCATTTATACCAAGTTTTCATTTCAATCGGTTGAAAAATTATAGCTCACTTTTCAACAATGATTTACCTATACACAGGCTGCGAATGCATTTTCGACTTTAGCGTTATGTAACGCCATGTACTGAGTAACATGTACCCATCTGCGCCGCGCCCCTTCTCATTCTTCGGGAATTTTTATTTCGTCATTATTGCGGCCATTATATTTTTCCTACATGGAAAAAGAATTTAACTGAATGCGTACTTACCTATACTAGAATAGACCTTGTCGCTTATTCGAAAGGGTTGAAAATTTTCGAGTGAACGAAGTATAATATTAAGCGACGCTGTATCGCGAAAATAATAGGTATGCTTTTTGACATGGCTTTAATTTGTGTTTTGTTGGCAAAAAGTCGCACGTATTTGTAGTACGAGTTTAATTGCCATTTAGCCTTCGCCGGATTTTCTTTCCTGTCATCCCTTTCGAAAAGAAAATATAGCCTAATAAAACGACTCGACTTGTCGTCCAAATCGCGGACATATTCCTACCTAGCCGGTATCTCAAAAGTTTAATTTCCCATTTTTGTGGAGTAATTTCACGATATGGTGGCAGAAGGCGGTTGGTGTTGATTTTGAACGGATTATAAAGATTGTTTATGAAATATTCGGCATGATTTTCATACCTACGACTTTCAGCTGCTATTAAAGTTTGTAAAATTTTTGGCGATCCATTTGGCCCCATTAGGATTTTGTTTGTAGTCCGATCGATTTTTTCAAATGATTTAAAATTTTCAAAATAATTTCTTGCATAATTTTTTTCCAATTAAGGATTCTTTAAAAACTGAAGGTTTTTTGAAAGCTGATTTTTTCAAATGAAATAAAGTTTTCGCGAATTAGAGGTTTTATGGCGTTTTCTTTATTTAATTAATCCAAATTTTTATAGCTAAATTGTCAATTTTTTAAAAAATAAATTAAAAATTTAATTCAATTAGAAAAAAAAATGAAAATTTTCTAAAAATTCAATTTTCCAAAAGATGATAATTTTTTTGCAAACGCAATTGAAGCTTAATTATCCAATTTCATTGGCCAGTATATGATCGGATATCTGTGGTAAGAATAAGTCGGTTAATCGAAATTTCAGACCACTCTGAAAAAACAGAATAAATTCTTAAAAGTGATTATAAAAATTTCATCGTTTTTTTCTAATCCAGAATTTCTTATTAATCTTGCAGTTTTTTGAAAATTTTCACAAAAATCAAAACTGGTGCTGGATTCGTTTTCAATTACTTATTTCAAATTGGTGAGAAACGCATAGGTACTTTGAATTCCCCGGAATTCTTGAAATTTGATCCAAGATTCGCTGAAGGCTCTATGTGTGTAGTAAAGATTAATGGTTGAATGTTGCTTGAGATTGACTTGTTAAAAGAGCAAAAACGTGGGCTGGACTACCGAAATTTTGATTTAAAAAATTCAAAGATCAATTTAATTGCAAGCTAGTACAAAGAGTACTTAGATCTGATTATTCAAATTGGGGTCTCGTAAAAAGCCTTTAAAATATTCAACGACGAGTTGCTCATCAAAAATAAAAAAAGATACGCTCCCAAGATACTTCTGCTGGGAGTATTTCCAGGGCTGTCAAACGTGTTTTGGCCAAAAGCACTATAGTTTCGAAAAATTTTCTATAGGCCTATTTCTCTTTTTGCTAAAAAATAGCTGTTTGTGGGTGAAGCAAATGGCAAATCATTGTTTTTACCTGCTCACCTTTGAAAGCACCCTTAAAAATCCACATGCAAAATGCCTAGAAAAAAATTGTTCATTTTTTATTCCTTTTCATTTCCTCAGTTTGATTCTGAAGAAATAAATTGCTTCACGTTTTCCGCTCATTTTTCGATACACTAATCATCTCATTCAACTCAACATTCGAAGATTAATTGAAACGTATGACGAAATTGAATTATTCAAACATTTTTGATTGAATAATCGGGAATTCAAACTAAAAATGAACAAGCAATTTTCTGGGGAGGAATCATTAAAAACTCCAAAATCTGTAAAAAATCACCAGAAATTTTGGTTGAGCCAAAAACTCCTGGATTTATGATGGAGAGATCACCCATGTTTAGCAGCAAATTATAAATGTTTGTAAAAATATTCCTCTTTGACTTGTTTTGGCCAGTTCCACAATCTACGCGAACAATGAAAATCTACACTTATACTCTTAAATTCGTCTAAAATGGGAATGCATTCAAAGCATCGTTAAATTCGAAAAAGCCACTCCTATATCATATCACATTTATATCTTAGAACACATCTGCTGCCTACAGCGCTCGCACGAGAGTCTTCTGTATAAGCTTACATCATCAATCAAACAATTTCGAAGAAGACAACGTATAAATTCAAACTGACCCGAGAACGTTGAACCTTTCATATTTGGTGTTACTATTCTGTGTGATACCAATAGGTCTCGAAAAGTATTTTAGTAATTACGCAATGTGTACGTTACGCTACATAATCGTACTGTATCTGACCTATTAACTAGCGAACTGGACTATTGTCGTTAATTGCGTGATTGACTTTCGTGTTGAACGTTTTAATAGCAATGAAAAGGCAGAGTAAAAAAAGGCAGCGCGTGGCATTAACGCTGGTATTAAGCAGGCAGGTAAATTTGTGACATGAAATTCAATATCACGCATCGCGAAACTTCCAGACTTGGTCGTAATTCAAGCTGAAAAAATTTTCTCGGTAAAGTTCCCGCTGTTATTTTACCTAGCACCGTTTTTATGGAATGGACTCGGGGAAAAACCCACTCAACGAATATGATAAGCACGATGCCATAATATGACAACTACCGTCGTCGCGTCGTCACAGCGTTATACCAAAATGAAAATTTCAATATGAAATTTTATCTCTATTGACAGGTGAAATTTTACTCAAAACGTGATAAGTATTTCTTTTCCATTTAACATCACTGTGGGACAAAAGTAAAAACACGTGGATTGATTGACAGATACCGAATGCCATCCGTAATGATAGAATAGAATTGCCGTTGAAAGAATTTCATAAGTTTAACTTTACAAACGTCGAAGAATGAATTTCGAGCGAATCTTAACTAACTCACTTTACATCTTCCAAAAAAATTCAAACGTCGAATGATTGACGGTGGTATACGTATATTTGAAGGTAGAAAAATTCTTAATTCCAAGTTTTTTAATCTGTTATTTTTAATTGCGCAGGTATAGCACGTAACCTATTCATAAAGATAGAAGTCAACATTCAAAGATACAGGGTAACATAAACCGCACGGTTTCAAGTATTTTTCATTTTTTTAATTTCAAGTATTAACTCAAATTTTATTTTTAAAAACGCTTGTATTACATTTTCATCATTAATTTATTTACACGAGAAACTTATCCAAGTAATTGATTCTTTGCCAAAAAGTTAAACTAGTGAGCACTTAATTGAAAAGCGAAACAACCTCGAAAAAATGAAGACAAAAATTAAGTGCTTTATAAAAAATTCACCGTTGAAAAAAATTATCATTATTTTTTTAATTACAAAATTAACGACATCGCTTGAAAAAATAATTTCAAAAAATAATCTACCTAACAGCCATCCCAAAGAAAGTAGACAAGCAATCCATTTCGGTAAAAAATAATTCTCGAAGTCTCACCGGCGAAACTTTCATGAATCTCGAATTGTTGATATTACCTATAGCTTCGCTATTTTTCGCAATTTCGGGTTCGGTTTTTGATTTTTCTCAACGAACGAGAAAAAAAGCTAAACAAAAATACGAACAGAGTTCTAGGAAATTTTTACACCTGTTAACTCTGGAATTCTAATTTTGTTTTCTCCACTTTATGCGATAAAGTACTGCATATAAAACCTTTTCAAATTTACTAATAGGTACTTACATTTGGTGACGCAGACATCCTGTACGGTTGCGGCTGACAAACTTGGTTGATACTTTTTCAACATCTGTTTAAAAATTTGCAGTCGTTTTTTGAATAATTTTTTTCAAGTCACGCCATTTTCTTCAATGAGCTAATTTCTATCATTTGGTGGTGTTCACTATAGCAGTAATGATTAATGAAATGAAGCCCCCTTTCCTATTTTTAAAATCATACCTACATTGTAACATTGTCATCAAAATGTGAGTTTCATTACGGTTTGCATTTTAAAAAAAAAATGTCGATGTTTAAAATTTGCCAATTTGGAAAAATGACAGTTTTTAAAAATTAGTTTATTTTAAAAAGTTTTGCAAACCTCTAAAATGTAGCAGCAGTTTTGAAAAATGTGCTGATTCTAACAGTTCATCAATTTTCAAAAATTTGATGATTTTAAAAATTTGCGGTTTTTAAAAATTCATGAANAAATAGTGATCGATCACGAAAATTTTGTGTTTGTGAAAAATTCGTCAACATTAGACTAATAAGCAATTGGAAACATTTATTTTTGTAACCTCGTAGAATTTACCGACTTTAAAATTTTGCGTAATTTTTCAAAATTTGTCAGTTTTTTAAAATTTGTTATTTCTTAAAAATTTGCGATTTAAAAAAAATTACACTTAATTTTAAAAAATTGTCCATTTTGAAAATTTTATGATTTGTTTAAAATTTGTTAGTTTTAAGAAATTTCGAAATTTTTATGCAATGAGTAATCTGAAGAACGTTGTTGATTTCAAAATTTTTTAAAATCTAAAGAAATTCGTCATTTTACCAATTTTTCATACTTACAGGCTGCAATTGACTCTATGGAGGATCTCAGTATCTCTGAAAATCTACAGACTTCTGGCGATGAGCGTTTATCTGCGCCTCAAATACTTCGTACACTAAAAAAACACGCCAGCTGTGAAAATTTGGAGTTGTAATGAAAAAAGAAAAAAAAACTCAACTTTTATGCGACTTTCTTCAGATTTTTCAAACACTACCTCAACATTTTTTTCGGGCAATCTTCGGCATAAATTTTTCACGACGTTTGGTTGCTCTTGTAATTCTTAAAGGAATGTGAGTTAGCTATTTGTTTGGAAGTCGAAAAGTAATAAAATTCCAAACGTCTGCGGATGCTATGTAATTCTTTGCTTAGCTTTTAATGCGAGACGTATTATTCTAACAAACGTTTTATTAAAAAGTTAACCTTTTGCAAAATGAAAAGTATTTTCCGTTGAGTACCATGTACCTGAATCTGCCTCTGTATGGACCTACGATATACTTCATATAGCTTCGCTGTCCTATCACATCGTATATTCTGTGAAGTTGTTCTTAGACAAGTGGTTATTCAGGTCGGCTTTTCAACGTTTTACTCGTTAGTCGTTTTGCGATGTTAGCTACTATTTTTGACTCAGTGTAGGTTATACCTACCTAAATTCAACCTAACCTCTATGGCAGATTTTTCGATATTAATGTAACTCACAACTTGTGTTATTTAACATCGACTCTTTTAGATTTTATACCCGTTATGTATCTAATACCTAAAGTTACTTATTAATTTTCTTTTTTCCAGTTTCTAAATTGCCGAATTTATATGAACGTGCGACAACTTCGATTCGTTTATTGTTTGCATTGAAGTTTTTCAAAGACCTAATCCTGCACAAACCAACAAGGGATTCATTCGAAGTGAAATTTTGTTTCAAAAAAAATTAAAACAATATACACCCTAGTTATCTTGTTAAACGTTTTCGTTGCTCAAGTTACAGGATATTTTATCCAAAAAGAAAAATGATAATGGGTAAAACCTGCGAAGCGAAATTTTGTTAAAAGCTTCAGAACAATATAAACAAAAGAATTAAAGGTATTAGATTTCAAATAAGCTTCTGTCCATTTTGAAAACACAATACTTTGTTAAGCTCTTAAACGAATTTCTTGTTATTTTCCGCGTCAATGCCAATCCAGCCAGGTGTATATTTTATGTATCTTGCTACACCGCCATGTAAGCCTAACAAGTTGATAGGTAGGCTCGAATTTATTCCTATGATCGATGTATTTCGCCAAGCTACAATGTCAAAACAGTTCGCGACAGAAGCTTGTTTTGTGCTTTTTTCGTAACAAATTAACATAGATTTGTAGTCGAATTTCCTCAGAGTAGAGCGAATTCTTTTAATTTTGCCGAAAAGTAACGAATGACGTTTTTCGCTATGTCTAATTAAATTCTTTTTTTTTTTTTTTTGTTCATCAAACCCGAAGGTATTTAATAACGGTTTTATTATCCCGGCTAACTTTTCACGCGCCCCGTTTCAAATTTACAAAATACAAAGAAATACTTCTCAGTATTGTGTTGAACCTACTCGACTTGGGCTAGTATTTTGATTGACGAACGCAGTTTCAAATTTAAATTGAAAATTTCGAATGTACTTAGGTACTTGGATTTTTAATCTAATTCTATTTATTTGTCGTTGCAGATGAATCTTCTGAGGCTGAAACGAACATTAAAGGATTGGCCAAGTTGCCTTGTAACAAGATATATTTTTCTGAGGATGGCAATTCGGTGAAATATCCAAGTCTTGTTATTTGGTACAAGTATGGAAGTACGGATCCTATTTACAGGTAAATAAATATTTTCAACTACCGCTTTCCTCTTTCCCATAAATTAAATTCTTTTTTTTTTTATTTTTGAGAAACGATGGAAAATTTTTTCCTGGTAATTTACCGGGGTATCTAGGATCAATTTGAGTAACTGTTTTACACTACACTGATTTAAAACAGCTTTGAAGATCTTATTCCTACGCCAAATCATTGATATTTTCTTAATCGATTGAAACGATAATGAAAGGTCGAAGAAAAAATTCACATTAACCACCTCATTAGCATAAATAGTTCTTTTCTTAATTGAAAAAGCATTGGTAAACAATTAATACAGTTGTCAAACTGATTAAAAAGCGCCTGCAACAGATCCACATTTTGAAACAAACAAATAAAGAAAGTTACATGCGCAGGTAAGCTATATTAAATCGCATCGATGGTAGCGGTTCGATGAAAACTCATTTAGTAAAAAAATTAATTTAAATCGTACTTAAAGAATCGGGAACGTGCAGATTGTTTTTCTTTTCGAATACATTTTCTTCTACAATTTTACCAATTTTATCGCTTTTATAGGTTATTTGAAAAGTGTGCAGTAGGTGCCTTCAAAAAGTGTCTACAGCGTACGTGTAACAGATGGAATATTGACGAAAAAGAGAAACGAAATCAGAACGATTTTATAGAAAACGTAATTTAAAAAATTTCAAAAGAAAGGGCACGTATATTGTAACTGAATCTTATAAAATACACATGTCATTTACTTAATAGGGGTTGCTTGCATTAATAACGACGCCAGCGTTGGTGGTTCTCATATACGTATAAATTTCCAGCGAAATAATTAATGAAATAAATTATCGCTATTTATTTTTCTTGCTCGCCTTTTTACGTACGAGTAAGGAACGTGGGTGTGCGGTTAAAAGTGATAATTAAGCCTAGCGGTGTATGCTTATTCTACAGCGAAAGCAAAAATTAATGCTTCAGTTTGTATTGTTTACATCGGTTAGCTCTCATTTGTTACACACCCTGTTACGCTGTTATATTTCAAAAAAATATTATAGTATTTAGTACTTACGTTCATGTAATACGTGTATGTTTCTTCACAGTGTGGATTTTCGCAATCGTAGCTTGAAAAATGGTAAGCATTGGTCTCCGGAAACTGTATTTGGTTCGAGGGCTTCTTTCGACGTTGAGGAGTCCATTCTTACGATAGACAGAGTGAAAGAAACCGATGCTGGAACGTACAAGTGTAGAATTGATTACGATAAATTTCCTACCAAAAATTATATCGTCAATTTATCCGTTATAGGTAAGTTTTTTTGCATTATTTTTCAGTGGTTGGAGTTTATTACTTGAAATTTGAAAAAACAAAAATATGATTTTGTTGCTATGCCCCTATTGCGCCAAATCGAAAATCACAGAAGGTGCCAAGCATGGAAAAATTTCTAATTTTGAAATAGGTTAAGATTCCTGCAATATTCACATATTTTTGTTAAATTCATGATTTTTTGGAAAAGATTTTTGCTCGATTTTAAACTTGTTTTGATAGTTTGCAAAAAAAACATTTTTTGTTATTTTTTTGAAGAAAATTTTTTACAAATTTTCAAAGCATTTTATTAAAAACCTATTTTTTTTCTATCCCTACGTAGTATCTATTGGTAAAAATTTCAGATCTTCGATTCAGTTTCAGTCTTTAAGGGTTCCAGTTTTGAGTCAAGTCAGAATTTCACAAAAAAGGTTGTGAAATTAATTGATTTTTTTTTCCAAATTTTTTTAAGCAATAGGTCTTATTGTAGACATAACAGGACAAAAAAAAATTATAAATTTTTTTCATTTTTCAGGAGTTTTGCAGCCTAATTGTGAAATTGTCGAATTTTGGCTTTTTTGAATCAATTTTAAAACCTTTGAAAATTGATAAAAAGTTATGATTTTTTCACTCTTCCGGGGCT